>BMAO01025620.1:451784-559174 GCA_019973975.1 Trichonephila clavata | reverse complement strand
AGCATACCCTTAAAGACGGCTCTGGCCGATCTATCGGTCACGCACTGCTTTCCCCTCTAAACAGCCTTCAAATCAGCATGGGTCCTATTACAGTCCTGAACCATCAATAGCTTGACTGGTTTCTTTTGTATTCAGAAGGGAGGGGAATAGAATACCTCTTTCGCCCTT
This sequence comes from Trichonephila clavata, assembly GCA_019973975.1. Taxonomy (NCBI): domain Eukaryota; kingdom Metazoa; phylum Arthropoda; class Arachnida; order Araneae; family Nephilidae; genus Trichonephila; species Trichonephila clavata. The sequence goes on along the minus strand of BMAO01025620.1, from coordinate 559,006 downwards.
AACTAGATATCCCTCTTTTTCCCCTTATGCTCAAGTTCTTACTAGCAGTGAGCGCATAGTTATTTTTGTAAGCGATTTGTCATCTCGATTACTTAATCATTTCATTTTTAATATATAATTTGATTTCTTATTTTAAAAATGCCTAAATGTAAAAGTGGACTTACACTGAAGAGATTAGAAAGTTTTAGCTGATTTAGAAAACGATTCCAGTTTATGTATTTTTTAAAAATTTTATATCATATCAAGAACAGTATTTTAATTCTTGTTTTGTTTTAGTGCATCTGAAATATGTCATTGAATTTTTGAAAATAATTTGTACATTTTGTATATTTCCTTATATATATTTTGTGTTAAGAAAACTAATGAAATGAATAACAATTTTCTTCTATAAATTTGAATATTTCGTAATAAAAAATAATTAAATCATTATAGTCCCACGTTAATTAAAATCGTTATAGTACATTATATATTTCCTAAATCTGTTCCTTTTGCTTCAGCTAGATAATTTTTATTACTTTTATTTGTTTAAATTCGTACGCATAAAAACTATACAAAAATCTGTAAAATCATTTTACAATTACACCATTTTATCTTTTTTAAATAATTTTGCTTATAATACATACCTATATTACCTTTTGTAATAAATAATTCTATAACTCAATTTTTATTGTATAAAATTTCTAACCTAGAATAAAATTTATTTTGTTATTAACTGTATAATATTTCGTATTTTAACATGTTGAACTTAAATAATATTTAATTATATGGAAATAAATTTTTAATTTCTAATATGTCTTCCCTTTACTTTATTATGCAAATAATTATATACATTAGTATTATTAAGAAATATACGTTACATAAAAACGTTATTTTCAAAGTTTATTCAAAAAAGCTCTATAACTTTAACTGGTGATTTTTTAAATGATTTTTTACTTTATTTTTTTCATACTAAAGAATATAATTACATATTTTCATAATGTATATTTTTTTAACTAATACACTAATAGCTATGAATCTGTCAGATTTAAAAATACTTCAGTTCTACAATTTTAATTAATTTTCGTACCTGCAAACTACTTAAAAATATATTTGTAGAGAATTTAAAGCAATTTTTGCATTCAGTTTTTGATGAAAATTTGTGCATAATTACACAATGTATCGCTGTACAGAAAGGCATTTTTACTGTTATCTTACATTATACTTAATAAAAAAAAACAATTTTTAGCCAACGGCCATACATGCGGAAAACACCGGTTCTCGTCCGATCAGTTTGACTAAAAACAATTTAAAAAAAAAAAAATTATATCGAAACATAAAAAAAAAACCTTTTTTAATCGTGTATAAACAACAAATTAAGATATTTGCAACAAAAACTCACAGAAATATTTGTGATACATTTTTAAAACTATCCATTTAAGTCCCTTCGAATTTATTTATAAAATGCAGAGACCAACATCGACATTTTTTATTATGACAATTGATGTATAAAAGTTGAGTATTTGAAGCAAAAACTATTAATTCCAATAAATTTTCTTTCAATTTTGTAGGCGACGAATATTACAAGTTCTTCAGCATAAGAAAAATACCCTGATTTATACAAAAACCTTAGAAGCACGAATGACATTTTTGCTTGTGTTATATATTATACTTTGGAAGTTCAATAGTGTTAGATTTCCTGATTTTTTCAAAACTTAAAGTTTTTTTTTTTTTAAGAAACTATAGCAAATTTTTTTTATAATAATAATTACGAAAAATTTTGCAAAATGCTCTAAAATCGATCTGAAAGTAAATATTTTTAGAATGTAGTCTAACAAAATAGTTATATTGAAATAAAAAAAAATGTGTTCGTTATGTTTCTTCCCCTGCGCACACGCTTATTTATTCGTGAGTTACTTTTTATGTAGGATAGTACAAAGAAAGGAATGCTGGGGTGCGCTCCCCGAACATTCCTTTAAACGGCTACAGAACGTTTGAAACTCTAAATACAGAATCAGGGCTTCTTGTAAATAAGCATGAAAAAGCAAGTTTTAAGTGCTTTTATATTGACAAAGAATGCTTCTTTCTTTCCTTTTCTATTAAATTATCGGACATAGGATAAATAGAATCTATGCTGACCAATTTAAAAGAAGGCCCTCTTCCGCTTTGCAAACTTAGCAGGAGAATGAAAATAACCGTTCGGAGAACTGATATTGTATTACATTTTGAGAGATAAAATGAAAATGACCCCTTTCCCACACGCACAGTCTCTTAGGGGACGAGAGGGAGGGGGCGAAATAGCGATGTTTGATGCTTCCTTCGTTTTGAAGATCAAAGAAAGTAAATTGTTGTCAGTTATCTGTAACCCGACTGAGGAGAGTGCGTTGAGAAGGAAAGGTTTTTGTGTAATTATTTTGAATGTTGATCGAAAGAGTTGGTTAAGTAGGACTCTTTATCTTATGCACAAAATCACACACAAAAATAAGTTCACTATCGCACAAAAATCAGAGCAATAATCTTAGAATTTAAGTAATATTATGCAATTCTATTGAAATTTTAAATAAAAAGTAAGGGTTATACACAAAGGCTAAGAATATAACTTTTTTGTACGAAAGGTGAAAAAATTTTGAAGCCCCAGTATGCTGTCATTACTCGCAAAAAAAAACAATTAAGTACAAATAAAAATAATATATTCCTAATATATAAACAAGTTTACCGAGATACATGAAGCTCCTCAGCAACTTAAAAATATTTGTAGTCATAATATTTTGTCTTTGATATCAGCTTATTGTTTGCGTTTTACTATCAAGTATTCTAAAAATTCAAAGCGTTTCCTTTTTTTACTAATGAAAACATTTGTTACCGTTGGAAAAAATTTAAATTTATTCTTAGAAACATGTAGGTATAAATTGATTAATTATTAATATTTCCTTTACAAGTAACGTAATGGACAAAGTAATGAGACGGACCTCGTAATTTAAATGACTATCAAGTAGCGAGAACAATAGCCGAGCTAGAGCCCCACTTCTAATTTCCACATCACGGCAACGTAAGGATTTTCATTTAATGCATAGCAACTCTACTACACGATGGAAACCCTAATCGGGATAATTTTTTAATAAAAACACGAGGAGACTATAATGTGGCACTATTTAACAAGTGGCAACATTTATAGCCTTAGGATGTTCACATTTTATGGCTTAACGCGAAACACCTACCTGCTATTCATTTCATTTATTTGCCACAATAAATGTTGTATCATAACTTTCAGCATATATAGGTAGAATTAGATCAAAAGAAAATAAAATTTTAGTATTTAAAAAAGGCTTGATATGTATAAAATAAAATTTAGACCTAGTCTTAGGATTTATTGAGTAATATGAATTCTATTGTATCATAATATAATGGATTATGGAACAATAAAAAATGACAATTATGCATCAAATCTATATCATTCCTTTATAAAAGATATGTAAGAAAAATCTTAAGATTTTACTGACATATTATAAGAGAGAAAAACAATTATAAATTGAGTAAAAATGAAGTTTCCAAAAAAGTATTGTTGATTAATGATGATATGTTTATTATCGTACAGATACTGTGGATACTTATAAGAGTTTTTAAACTTACTTCATTATCGATTGAGAAAGTCTGAATTTTACATTATAACATAAAGAGACAGGTTCAACAATTTTGCTTTTTATTTTATTTTGTATTATTGATTATAATTATGTGCAATTTATGTGATGAATCATTATTTACTTCTTATTTCTAATTTGATTATTTTAAGTTTTAACTCCAGGTGTGTACCAAATTCCTGCATTTAAAAGAACTAAAATTAAACTTAAAAAACTTTATATCTATTTTAATGAATTTACGGAAAATCAAAATATAAATAAATTTTACATGAGCAAAATCAATTAAATTTGGTTTAGTTTATTGTACCTTTGGCTACAATGAAATAAGCGTTTAATTTTTTTATGCAATGATTTTATATTATCATCATTATTTTGTGCTATTTCTCTCAATGTTTTTAATAATATTAAAGTGGAAATCTAGGTGTAAAACAGCTTAAATTATTAGGAACTAATTTCTTTTTTTTAAAAAATAAAATAAATAAATTGTTTGAATTTTCTTGAATTGAAATCATACGTAATTTCTACATTGGATTCTCCAGAAAAACATGTTTCCCTAAGAAAGGGAGACTCTTTGCATTTAGGGACTTTCTAAGCCGCGAACTTTCCCTTGGTCAGCGGGAGACCAACAACTCTATGGTTTCTTTTGTCCTCCGATGTTTGATACTCTCAATCAGTGACAGAAAAGGGGGAAGTAACCATCGCTGAAAGTGCCGTCTTGTAGGGCCTTTTCCTTACAAAACCCGCCGTCTCCAAAAGGTTAATGTCTATTTACATACATCCTTCATTTGATTGCAAAATTCGTGGCAGAGCCCAGGATTACTATAGATTTTTTTTTTAAAAAACAATCAGTGGCACTGGCGTTGCTCTGTGGACCTATGCTTAACAAAGGCATCTCAAAAATGATTATTGTGAAAGTTACTTTACGAAAATATCTAATATGCCTAAGACATAGAAATGTTTGAAATCAATATGCATTGGGGGAATTAAGAGTTTTAAATTTAATAATAGCCTTGCAATTCGGAAAAACAAAATAGAGGGAAGAAGTGAGAGGTTTTTTGTCTATTTGCATTTTTATTTATGTTTTACTTTTTACTGTTATATAGGTGGTCAGTTTATAATGTAAACGTCGAATATTAGTCAAAATATGAACTATTCTCTAGAGGGGGGGGGGCATTCATTAGGTCTTTGAACGCGAGCAACCAATACCTTAGGATCGGTCCTGGGTGTAGCCTAATTTTAAAAATTGTACTGATAAATGAATATAGCTAGGAGGAGGAGGAATGACTACATAGATCCCCTTCCCAAAGTTCTATCAGGAAACGAGATTTCTCTTGTTCGATTTTCACCGAATGTCCGCAATTTCCCGTGACTCATTCGCGGTGAATCCCTTTTCGCAGCGATCGAACGTCTGAAAAAAAGAAGCGTCTCTCTCCCTCCCACATTTTAACGAACGAGACGTTTCCGGTCTTCAAGATAGAAGTGAGGGGTGTTTCCGGTGATAAGAATCGGTTTTAAGCAGCTTCAAGTTCCATCTGAACACTGTCTGAATCAGTTCTGATTTCAAATAAATCCCCATCCATCATCACTCGATTAAGTTATGCTGAATTGGATTGGACAACAAGGAGAGAGGGGAGGCAGTCTGGGAGGCAGTCCCTTTGAATTTTCAGAAATATTGTAGATGTGTAGATTACTATTTATCTTAAAACCTCTTCTTGTGAGCATCTAAGACATGTGTGTTTAAACTATGACCGCTTGTGGGCCACATTGCAAAAATATTTTTCTTTTCTGGGTCGCGCACATACAATATTTATTTTTAACCAATTGAAATAAAAATTGACTATATATAGTTTTATTAAAATAAATTAACTTATTCTTATTATATATTTTTTAAATTTGAATTAGACATGAATAGGTACGCACATTTATTTTAAATTTGTAAAAGTTTCGTTTCATTTAGTTTGGATTTCATAAAGATGGAGAAAAATCAAGTTAATGAGATGGATGAATTTGCATTTGTGTTGAACACACACACAAGCAAATCGATATCGGGTTCGAAGTTACAATTCTTAATGCATTTTCAAGATGTTTGTCCGTGATCTTTGTCCAATTTTTTGTTTTTTGTATTCTTCATTCTTGGAAAATAACTGTTCACACATGAAGACATTAATTCATAAAAAGTACTGCTTAAAATTAATTAAAAAGTACTGCTGTCTTCACTGCCAAAAGCTGAAGACATTAATAAAGTATGAGTGTGAAAATGAGGATATTTATCGCACGGTGTATGTAATCTTTATAAAACTCCTGTGTAGAAACATTCCCAAATTTTTCTTTCAGTTGAATGTCACTTTGCAGTTCAATGCATTCCAATTGAAGATTTGAAGGTAATTTATTTATTTCTAGAGAAAACGGGGTAGAAAATATATTGAAATTTCTTCGTTTTTTCGAAAAGCTTGAAATTTTCTTTCAAACTCTTCAATTTAATCAAAAATTAATGCACCATATTTTGCATATTTTGTGCATGCATTTTTTAAATAAAATGTGCAAATTAAAATATTTTCATAATTTGCGTTTGGCCCGCATTTTAAAATCTTGAGGGCCGCACTTTAGACACGGATGATCTAAGAGATGATGTATACTTCCAGTCTGAAATCATGTAAAGCTAAAATATTTTCTTGCTTTATATATTTCGAATACTTTTTTTCTTCTAAAAAGGGTTTTAAAGTCTTCACTTAAGAAATTACAATTATTTGGGCAAATTTTATGTAGTTTAAAAAAAAATATCATTGCAATATTTTTTTTATTTAACTTGATGTATAATATAGTATTTACAAATAATATGTATAAAAGTTCCCAAAATTAAATAGACTAATGAAAAAAAATAGCATTTTACTAAATTTTTAATTCTTAAAAACATGATGTTACAAAGAAAATATGCCAATCATTCAGAAACGCATTAATATTGTATCGTTCTTTGGTTTGAAAAAACGGGCTTCTCTCTCTAATATAGAGATTATTAAACATCAAATGTAAACAGCTTTAATTGACAATTGATATGCTGTAAGTGAGTGAGTGAATATTAGCGTCGCACTGTTCAGCTACACGAGGGCTTTTGTGGACGTTCCGCGTCATTTTGAACCATGATCAAGTGACGCACACGACACCTGAACTGGCACCCCCCTCTCCTAACTACCACACCACACCCACGGAGAACGTTTGCGCTCTCTACAGAATATACGTGCATCGCTCCCCCTACACGGCGGGTCTTCAGTGGTAATGGGATCGAACTCAGAACTCATAACATGCTAGCCACGATCCGATGCTTAGACCACTTGGCTACCGCGGCCTTGATATGCTGTAATACATGTACTTAAAATCAAGTTTAATACTCGAACATTAATGCTATATTCTGGCTTCACTATCTGCAGAGCAAGGGTGTCTAACTGAAAGGTTAACTTGGGCCAAGCAAACAAGATTTAACTTAGGGTGAGCCACAAAAGAAAAAAAAAAGAACGTTAAGAAAGAAAAGAAAACGTAAGTTTATTTCGATCAATAAATTATATTAAACATATATATATATATATAAAGGCACAAGAACACAATTTAATGTTTACCTCCGGACACTTAACATCTCTTCTTTACTACTACCTTTCCTTTTTCAGGAGAAGTTTTGTTCGCAGTGATTATTTTCAAAACTGACTTAAGGTTAGACTGGGTCGCAAAAATGCTTCTTATGGGCCACATGCGGCCCGCGGGCTGCAAGCTTGACACCTCCTGCTGTAGAGCATCACTGATTTTATCATATTACTCATTTTTATCCTAGTTGACATATTTTTTCTTTTATAAAATGTGTTTCGAATTTTTTTCTCCTATACCGTAATGTCAAATGTGCTATCCCTTTACATTTTTAAAAAACTGTTTATGAAATATTTTGAAATTTTAAAAACTCTATATTATAAGCAAATACATGAGTTACAATGTCACAATTTTTTGTAAAACTCAAGTCATTTTTTTTTGTCCCAAAATGTGCTCTGCGTTAAGTTCACACTCTGTGCAATGTTAATATTTCCGCCTTTTACAGATTTTTATAAGCCTCATGAAAAAAGCTAAAGAGATTTGCTGTCCTAAACTACACTGCTGGCCAACGGTAAATGCAACACCAAGAAAGACAAGAGATAGCACAACAAAATTTATTTTGTAGATAACATGTTGACCAAGTATCAAATGATTAAATTTATAGACTTCTGTGAAGTGGGGTTCCTGCCAGAATCAGTAGCCAGAGTAGCCGCCATTGGTGGAGATCACCGCTGCCACACGCTTCAGCATTGATTCAAAGAGACTTTGGATGTGTTCTTGGGGTACAGCAGACCAAGCAGCTTCCACACGTTGCCAAAGTTGTTCTGGTGAGGCAGCTGGGGGCTGTAATCTGGGTCAATCGTTGAGCAACCATGGACCACATGTTTTCTATCGGCGAAAGATCCGGAGAGCGAGCCGGCCAGGGAAGAAATTCAATCTGGCGATTGACGAAGAACCTTTGGACAATGCGTGCCACGTGTGGTTGCGCATAATCCCGTTGAAATATGGCTGTGGACAAGCCCTGAAGGTAAGGAAGGACAACTGACTCCAACACCTCGGAGATGTAGCGCTGGCTGTTTAAAGTACCGGCAATGCGTACTAAAGGAGTGCGAGAGTGATATCCAATACCACCCTATACCATAATACCCGGTGCAAGACCAGTATGGCGGTGCATAACGCAGCTGTTCAGCATCCTCTCTCCACCGTGTCTCCAGACTCGAATCCGACCATCGTGGTGTTGCAGACAGATGCGTGACTCGTCAGTAAAGACAACTTCATTCCATTCTGCCGCCCACATCCTTCTTTCATCGCACCATTGGCGGTGGAGACATCTGTGGTTCTGCGTCAAGGGTAAACCAAACAATGGACGTCTTGTGGACAGACCACTCTGCTGTAAACGGTGTCGGATGGTACGCGCAGACACTGAATGATGCGTTACAGACTCAATGTGCTGTGCTATTATGGTTCTTGATGTGACTGAGCGATCCGTCACTGCCATGCACACAATTTGCCTGTTCTCACGTGAAGTGGTGCACTGAGGTGGATGCGATGGACCACGTCGGTCCGTCGTACCCTCCTGCATCCAACGGTCACATATGCGCATTACAGTTGTTTGGTTTCGTCCAACACGACTGCCGATTTCTCTGAAAGATAATTCACAATCTCGATAGGCCACTATCCTTCCTCTGTCGAACTCGGATACTTGATCAAAAGCTGATCGTTGTTTTCTACGAGACATAACTGATCGTTTTTTGAAAAAGACCACAAGAAAAACACAATTGCGAACTTGAAATCGTCGAAATCTCTAAGCCTTAAATAGTACTTTGAGGTGACTCCACAGGCGTGCGTGATGTGTGTCTGCGCTGAAATTCTAATCATTTGCATATCTCACTTCCGCTAATGCATATTGTAAATTTCATGTTATTTGAGTGTTTCCTTCAGGGTGTTTGTTGCATTTACGGTGGCCAGCAGTGTAGATCACTAAATTTTCCCAATGAAAAAACTCTACTAAAACATTTATTTCGCTAAAAAATATTAATTCAGTTTTTTTTTTTCTATTTTTGGGGGATTTTTTTGTTTTTGTAATTACATAGTCATTAGTACAAAGTAATTTTTTCAAAAAATAGAAACAGTGTGGAAAGCATAGAACTGGAAATGAGACTACAGATATCAAATATTACATCTGATACAACAGCCTTTTTAAAAGAAATTTAGCACTGTCCTGTTCATTAAAATTTTTTAATTAATATAATTATTTTTGGGGGATTTTTGTTTTTTGTAATTACATAGTCATTAGTACAAAGTAATTTTTTCAAAAAATAGTAGAAACGGTGTGGAAGGCGTAGAACCGGAAATGAGACTACATACATCAAATATTACATCTGATACAACAGCCTTTTTAAAAGAAATTTAGCACTGTCCTGTTCATTAAAAATTATTAATTAATGCAATTAAGTACATTATTTGTATTTGAAATTAGTATTTTGTAATATTTTATACATATATTATATACATTTTTAGATACTTGCTGTTTATCTTAAAGGAAAAAAAAGTTTTAATAAAGGCTACATATAAGTAGCAGAGACAGTCTTAGGATTAAGGAACCATTAAACTACTCAGCCACATGTTAGGAGTCAGGGATGGGTGCTCAAAATCTTGGGGGCTCGCAGTGTTATGCTGATTCATAAAAGGGGGTGGACGCGGTGATCGAAAATTTAAGAACCGCTGCTCTAAAGCAATGTAAAGGCTACAGGCAAATACTCGCATTTGAAGGAGGGAGCGAAGAACATTAATAATTTTTCTGCCATGATTATTAAGAATTAGGATGTCTATTATCTTTTTCTGTCAATATAACTAAATTTTTAAAAGAAATGCATTTTTATTCTTTCTAATATACCTTTGTTTAATGTAGTGCCATCAATGTTTCTTACGGAGGCGATTTTAAATAACATTCAACTGCAATTTAGTTAATCAAATTTAATTATGTTTAATTTCCTTCAAGTAGAGGCTCCTTTTTTTATGTAAGCTGACAGCTGTAATAAAAAAGTGATTCACTTCTTAATCTGGTTTCCATGAAATAATCTCATAAAGACTTCGGTAGAATATTTTGTTAAAGTCGCAATACAAAACAGCACTTGGGAAATTCGAAAGGATCCTCGAAATTTGGAGCCACGGTGGACAAACCCAAGCAGTCAAAAGTTCCACAAAACTGCAAAGTGCCTCGATAAAAAAAAATGTCCTGGTTACGTGGCAGGTCTTTAGTGCAATCAGGACTCAAAGCTACAACTCGACGGGACAATTTTGACCATGCGACCACGACGACTCAAGTACTGCATAAACTTTGGTATGCACAGAAACTTTTTTAGAAAATATTGGGGGGCTCTACTTATATTACAGTTATTATCTCGCCCTGAAAATATATAAGTAAGAAATTACACAAATTAAAATTATTATGACAACTGCAAATTCTATTGCAATCCCTTCTAAAGATTTTGTTTTACTTTTTTTCTCTCCCGTAAAATATTTTTTATAATTAAAGTCTTAAAAATCCCTTCTTTTCGGCCAAATGAGACTGTTCCAAGCTCTTTCATAACGAACTATGGTTTACATTTAAATATATGAGATTCATAAGAGCAATTATCACCAAACATTAATTAAATTCAATTACGTTTTGAAATATTGCATTATGTAATTGGTACAGAAGTGAATTAAAACTTAATTATAATATAATGAGAAATATAACTTATGTAGAAAAATAAATTTAAGCAATATTATGTTATTACATATCTTAATGATTGTGTATGAAATCAAATTTAATAGAACTATATAATTATTGCTTTAATCATTATTCTGAAGTGAGTGTAAAATTGGAAACCCTTCCCAAGCAATTTCCTGTCAACTCCCCTGCAAATGAGGCTCAAAAATGAAAACCATTATTTGAATTAAAGATCAATTTGGAACTTTTAATAGAAGGAAAATGACGAAAAACGAAGCGACACGACGACCTTAACCCATTTTTCTAAAAACGAATATCTTAAAAATAGAACGTTTTCTCCTTTGACATTGTTCAAAAATTTATTTTTAAAAATGGGGGGAAAACAGTAGGAATTTTTTTTTATATAAAGTTTCATTTTATATTATTTACTATTATTATTTAAAAATATTTCTAGCACCCAAACTATATATATATCCTGTATTAACTAAAACTGTGTTGTTTCCACATTTGTTAACAATGAAAATATAAAGAGCACATATATTTTTAACATTTTTGTAGATTAATAGAGAGAAAATAAAATGTTTCCAAACATTTTTTTAAAAAAATTTTTAACTGAAAATGTATTTTTTCGCTCACAATTCAAACCGGAAGAGCGACAAAATTTAATTTGTTTTTAGTTTTAATTAATTGATGCTAAACTTCTTCCAACAAATATTTAATGTGAATATAATTTTCTTCTGACTTCACTTCTCCAAAGTGGGATACGCAGAGTGCTACTTGGAGGTATATGCGAAAGAAGTAGGCTCGATATATAAACATATATATATATTGGTTTTCAAAATTAAGAGAATTTGTATATTTTGTCGTATTTCAAGAAAAGATTTAAATGAAATGTAAAAATAATCTTCGAAATAAAGATGCAAATCTTGTGTTTCGAATACATAAGCGTATACGTGTGTAGGGGTGGTGCTAGCCGAGTAACAAGATTTACAAGCGCGTGTGCCAAAATCCGTATTTCTTTCGGCAGCACCCTTCGCAAAATTTGTTGTTTATTTTTTTCTTTTTTGCACAATCGGTTAAATTAAAATTCAAACAGTAAAAATGAGAAAATAACGTTTAGAGGATGAAATGAGGTGGCAAATTGTGAGTAGGCTAGAAGCAGGCAAGTCACAAATCCAGATTTGCAGAGAATTCGATTTTACGTCCAGGCGTCGAGTTCAATTTATGGAAACAGTTTCAGGATACTGGATCCGACGAGTGAAAGCCTAGACTAGGTCGTCCAAGAGACACGATGGCCAGAGAAGATGACCATTTGTCCATTATATCGAGGTGTAACAAAAATGCTGCATCTTCTCAACTCTCTCGTGAGTTGTATTCGGTCACAGGTATCAGAGTTTCAAGGGTAATTGTTTCTAAAAGCTTCATGAGAGAGGGCTGTTTGCAAGAAGCCCTATCGTTTGCATCCCACTTAGATATCTAAACAGGAGAGTTGCTTTAAAACGGCACAAAATCATAGAGATGATCATAGCATAGATCAATGGGCGACCATTCTCTGCACTGATGAATCTCGGTTCAGCCTAATGAGTGGTTCTTGCAGTACTTTAATATAGAGAGAGCCAAGGAAACGCTATCTGCCCTCCAATGTTCAGGAAATTTTCCATTAAGGCAGTTGATGCTTGATGATTTCGACAGACACTATAACTGCTGTGAGGACTTGGAGCCCTATGTTCGCCTTTTTAGGGGGGCAGTTGGCCCTATTTCACTTTACTGGATGACAATGGGAGGCCATATAGTCGACGAATTCCTTGAAAGTGAGGATATTCACCTAATGGATTGACCAGTCAGATCTCCATACGGCGTCGATATAGACTCTGTACGCTTATTAACCATTTTTATTTGTTCTATTCAGCAACTGCTGTTTTATTCCTTCCGACTCCAATTGGTGTTACGTACGATCATGCGTGTGTATTTTAACTGTTGAATGGTTATTTTTTCTCTTTATGTGAACGCTACGTTCTTCCCAAATTTCATTAAAATCTGTCCAGTAGTTCTAGAGATTACTTGATCGCGAATCTGAATATTCTCTTAATTTTGAACTCCAATGTAGGGTACACCTAATAATTATTTTCGTTTTAGGGGTGCACAATCAAAAACATTTAGAGACCACTGGTTCAAAGAACATCACTTAACACTAATAAAACCTATTGGAATGGATTCCTTATTTTCTGATTTAAAATTCTGCAAATAATATAACTTGAGCAAGTATACTACAAAATAAAAAAATTTAACTACAGTCTTACGAAAAATTTATTTTCATGCCAATGAATATTGCTTATTTTTTTTTAAATTTTGCCAATATTTTTACATTAAGCGCTTTAATTAAAGTAGATGGAGATGGGGGAAAATAATAATAAGATAAGAATTATAGGTACTTGTTCCTTTTTTTCATTGAAACATTTTTCTGCAGGAAAAAAAAATTCATCAGCAGCAAAAACAACTTTCTTTTTAAGAAAGGGGGTGTGCAGCGACTCCTTCCACAAGTTACAAACAACAAAAGAAAGGAATAAAAGCCCTTAACGACTGGCCCGAATAGTGATCCTTTCTTGACCCAGTCGTCTAATGAGCGCTGCTTGGATTCAGACCGATAGGCTGGTGGGCATAAGAAACATTTGCCAAGGTAAACAGCTGGTTGCCGAACGTCTCTGAGAAGACGAGTCTGTATTACAAATATCCAGAAGTCTTCAGTAATTTTATAGATATATATATTTATTGTATAAAACGCTTTAAATTGCATATCTATTGCTGTATTTACTTCTGGCCAGCACAAAGATCCTTTTGCCACGAGCTAAAAATCAAGAGGAGATGTCGAGATCGTTAGCTGAACTAGCTTTCTACATCCACGTGTCTCCGTACACCGAAAGATTTACTGTAATAGAATAATCTCGACGACAGCTCTTTTGCGAAATTTCGAATCGAGCACGCGATTCGACTAAAACTTTTCTGACCACAAGCTTCATGCCATGACTCGTTCTACTACCACGACCATTTCTGTAACAATCAAAAGATCAATAAAAAAATAAGTAAATATAACCAGACCAATTAAGAAAAACCTTAATTTCACTATCCCAACATCAAGATTACGGTAGAAACAATGTTACAACACTTTCCCGTCGACTAATTACAAAATAATGAACCAAGATGAGGAAATTTCTTTAAGCGTCGACCACTCCACCAACAACCCCATTGCTTCTCAGTATGACTGTACACTCCAAAAACAGATTAAAACCTCGAAAACTTCCTTTTCCGAGTTCTTTTTCCCCCACTACATATCGTGCCCCTTTAACTTCTGTTCAGATCAAAAAGTTACAGATAACGATTTATAAATATAGTGTCTGGTCTGGAGAACGACCACAAAACGATCTTCCTCATGTCCCCAAGGAAAAGCTATTAGAGTGCGACCACTTCTAAAAGAGGCTGTTCGCTCACTCTCTCGGCCATTTTTTTAGTACTTTTTCCATATCCATCTGGTCTTCAAGGTCTCATCTAATGTGTTCCCAGTGAAGGACCTGATAACACCGCTGTCGGAAGTGGAAAAAGTTGGCAAATTACTGCTCTTTTAGTCTTCGCTTGAATGCGCAGATTGCTGTCGAAAGATATCAATGACGATGGAGTTGCAGACATTAATGGCGTTTTAAGCAAAATACCCTACTTGTCAGAGGGAAAGAAATCGAAAAGTACATTGAGTCCTCGTTTTCAGTGACAGCAGTTTTGTTTTCCGTTCGGATTTTATGATTCTTAGATGATTGAAATTTAGACACATTGGGAGATTTCCTTGCAATTTTTTCAAATAGTTACTTGACGTAATCGTTTTGGCATTTTTGAGAGGAAATATTTTGGGTAATTTGTTGAATTTTTTTATTGCAGTAATCATATTCGCAGTGACCATTAACCTTCTGGAGTTTTCAAGAAAGATTTCTGCTCTGCGCATCACTGAAGTCGACAGTCCTCATAGGGCCTTGTATCAAAATTCTTTGGGGGCTCTTTTTTGAAAAAGAAATAAAAGACACTTACTTCAAAGTGCCAGAAAGTTACATATTTTGGGCCCCATATCACTAATACGGTGGTAACTACGCCTCTGCTGCACATACTGAATATGTTTTGGAACTCTCAACATTAAGCAGATCAACTCATTTTTTTAATTTTAAATCCGGTTGTTTCTTGGATTGAGATTGCAAAGTATGTTTTCATGTTTCTAAAATAAAACATCACAGGATAAACAGAGCTAAATAACTGTTTTTGTGTATACCACAAATTCAAAATCAAGAAGTATGACAAAATTATGTCTTTAGCGCATTAATTAATTGGCTGGTTTTATCGGTGCAAGGAGCGTAATATTTGGTCAAACTACGTCAATTGATTACCTAATGTCGAAGTTCAAATCCTACTGACTTCAAAAATTTGAGCCTCTATCTGGCATTTTAAAATACATTTTCATATTTATGTATATTTTTAAACTTTAAATATGTTAACGCGAATGTGTGGCGCAGTGCAGCCAAGCTTGGCTCTCGTGCCATAAAATGTCTACACTCACTCGGTCAAGAGATGAGAATGACATTTTGAGCTGGATGACACTCTGCAAACTTTCACTCCCTGTCATTCAAACTATGCCAAGCAGGCCTTAATATACTGGCAACCATATGTGTGTGTCGTGTGTGTTTTTATTTGGCATTCAGAGGAATATATAATAGGAAAGATCGACAAAGCATCCGAGGACGCGTCTCTTACACTTAAGACCGTGAGTCCTTTGAGACAGGAAATATTAAGTATTTTAGGGGTGGGTATTGAGTCTCTTTCATCTAAAGAAAACCTAAACTGAATAGAAATTTAGAATGAAAAAGGAATTTAATCAAATGATGCGCATCTACTTTGATTAAGTTAAATACTAAATCTAATAGCATAATTTAAAGTAATCCCCGAAAATAAGAAATGGTCTAATATTAATTTTTACTGTAAAAAATGCTTGAGAAAATACTTTCAGGAAATGTCTTATTTTTCATGAACAGTTATTTGCATTTCACCACAATCTATTATAATTAACACTGGGTATTGGAGAATCTTTCATAACCATCTTAAACGTATAGAAGGGATTACAATCTGACAGGGATCCACGAACCAGCCCTAACGATCAATAATTTATATTTATTCAAATATAACAATGTCGCCTTGCTCTGAAACATTATCATAAAGCTCCTCATAACTAGTATTGCTGAAATAATCCTTCCAATCCATTGTTGTTATACTTTGAATTTTCCCGGTGATTCGTCTAATTGTGGTGCCATTGCAAGAGCATTTGATTTGATGTTAGCCCTGCGAACACAACCAAACTCTTCCGTCTACTGTCGACAATGTGTTCATAGATTTCATGAAATAAAGGTTGTCAAGACCTGATCTTAAGCTTCTTATTGATTACATTGTCCACCTATTGGCTGAGGTTATCATACTCGGGTCGCCATTTTTGGAACTGTCCACCATTTTTTGCAGCTGTTGTATTCTTACTCATAGTCCCCCCCCCCCATTCTCCTCTTTTCAACGGAATCTTCTACAATTCGTTCCTCGTATTCAACTGAATAGTTCAGCGATAATCAACCTGAGGCATGCCGGCCTTTTCTGAGTGGCTCGGTCATGGCCCATAGCACTAAGAATTTCAATTATTTAAGAACAATGTATTAAAATTTAGTTGGAAATTTATCAATCAAGCAATATTTTATTTTTCATTTTTGCTATCAATTTGCTTGTTTTGATAGTAGAATGTGAACAAGAGGTCATGGTTAACAGGAAATTGAAACTACCCCACAACTCAGTAAAAATGCACAAATGTAAATATTTTTTGTATGTGTTTGATAAAAAGGTGAATATAATATTAAAAAAAGACAAAAGAATTTTAATATTTTGATCAATTTTGCTTTTCACTGTTGCTTTGGTCTTATGATGGTTTTTCCTTATTATACTCATGTTGCGGCCTGCATGCAATACTATCATTTGTAATTGCCCTGGCGTTAGAAAAGGTTGAGAACTAGTGGAGTAATGGAAAGTGTTAGAGCCCCCTACAAAGTCATAATTTGGGCTCCAAGCTGTACTAAGCACCAATCAGGCTTTGGGGGTCTCTAGAATCCTGCCTCCTCGCGACGCGGGGTTTTCGGGGGATGTACTTTACACAACTGTTGAGTACCCCTGGAATAGTTCTTTCTGAGGATCAATAAGTTATTCCCTTTAAATTTTTATTATTCAAAAAAGTGTTAATCTCTCTCAGCAACTCAAGATGTACTGAATATCATTCGTCCATTATTTATCATATTGTATTTGAACTTCTATGAGTCGTTCGGTACTCGTTGGTTGGCAATTTTAATATAGGTTTACTCTGTGGGTAGGTCTTAGATCAGGAATGGCCAGCCCGCGGCCCGACTTGAATAATTTTGCAGCCCGCAAGATTCATTACAAATTTACAAAATACTACTATTTTGTGCACTATGTGTGTGTTTTTGTTTTTAGTATTTTTTTCAACAAATCCCATAACTGTTTCTATTTTATCACGTCGCTTCTGTTACTGCGCGAATCTTTTTTTCCTTCGAAAATAAAATTTATCAAACATAAATCGCGCTTATATTTAATGGACTAAAACCTGCAACATTACTAACGATGCGTAAATACATGCATTGAGATCAACCTGCAAAAAGTAAAAGAATTGAGAAACAAATATTTCACTAATCAAAGAAATTAAAAATTATTTGATCATTGTATTATTCTGATTACATTATCACGTTTGTATAAGTAACCGTTAAAGCTTGTGTGTGTATAATTCAGTTATTTCATAGAATAACTGAGAATTTCATGAAATAACTAGACAAGTCTGTTAAAGTATATAACAGATAAAAAAATTTCATACTTTACCTAGTTATTCTGTGAAATAACTAATGGTAGACCGTTAAAGAGAGAGAGTGAAAAATAAACAATTTCAAAGTTATTTTTATAAATTAATTGATCATAAATTGTTGAAATCTCTTGAAAAATATATTTTATTCCAATTGTGGAGGATTAATTGATAAATAATAAGGAAAAGCAGATTATATGAAATTTATTGTTTTTCATATTGCTAACATTAGTTAAACTGAAATGGAAAAAAAAATATGTGCTGCAGAAATAGTTATATTTAAATATTATCAAAAAAAAAAACATGCTGAGAAGAGAAAAACTGTAGATTCATAAAAACATTGTTTAAACTTTTTCAAAAAAAAAAAAAAAAAAAAAAAAAATTGTAAGAGGATTTTAATTTAAATTTTATGAAATATCTTTATTTTACATTTTTCATTATTTATTAGTGAAAGGATTGTTGTGATGACACTTTGAATTGGGGTTCAAAAAATTAACTAAAATCAACTAGAACCAGTTCAAAGAACTTTCGAGAGCCGTATTTCATACTTAAACGATCAAGTGTGATCGTTATTCTATAGAATAACTAATTAAATCGTATAATTCAATAACTTTATATACTTTAACTAACTTGTCTAGTCATTTCATGAAATACCTAGTTATTCTATGAAATAACGGGTTTCGCATTTTAACGGTAACATTTACAAGAAAACAATAAATATGTCAATCTGCCTGAAATTTTCACCCGAATAAATGTTTGTTATGGGTCTAGATCTAGTATAAGATATGTATTTTTATAAGCGGTTCATGGGATTATAATGATTTGCGAAGCGGCTCGCGAGGTCATTTGGGTTTGGACAACCTTGGCGAAGATCGTGGTCGAAAAAAATCGCCCTATGGCTTAATTTTCGATTCGGTTCAATTTCCCGCGAAACACGATAAACCCCATCTTCCTATCTCGAATTCAACTTGCCTCGATTCATACAAAAATGCTCACTAATATCTCCAATTCACGGCATAATGTTTACATGTTTCTGGATATTTCGCTTTGTTACTCTCGGCTATATTTAGTTTCCGACGAAAAATTTAGTTAAAAACTCATGTGTCAAAAATTTGAAAATAAAAACCACCACTAGATGGCGCCACCACTGAAGTAGCTCTCAAAGGATTTTCCGTGTTTGCAAAAACTTGTGAGCCAGAATTCAGCCCATTTGAAAAAGGAATACATATTTCTAGATCTCACCTTTGTAGCTACGGTAGAATTGTTATGATAGCGAGTGGCCGTGGTAGCCTAGTGGTCAAGGTAACGGACTTATGACTGACATGTCATGATTTTGAGCCCAGTACCACTGAAGACCTGCCGTGTAGGGAAGCGATGCACGTTAAATCTGTCGAGAGCTCAAACGTACTCTCATTGGTGTAGTGTGGTAGTTAGGAGAAGCGGGTGCCAGCTCAGGGGTCGTCCTCGTCACTTGACCCTGGTTCATACGAGGTCCGTCACCAAAAGCCCTCGTGTAGTTGAACAGTGCGACGTTAATATTCACTCACTCACAGTCACGATAGCGAACGCGTGGTCGGCGTTGTCGAGTTGTAGGTTCGAACCCTGGTGCTACCGATGTGTGAGGATCGAAATCCTTTCTTGGTGTGATGTAGAAGTTTGAAGAGTGAGACTTCCGCTCATGTATCACCGTTACTACAAAAGTATGAAATATAAATTATGCTGTCATTAATGCATCGTTACAAAATTTACTGTCACATAAACCTCCAATAGGCTGTACAAACTGACCACTGTTGCAAAAATAAGTAATTTTGTATTTTTGCATAAATTACAAACATATAAAACTATATTTAAAAAAAACTACGTATAAATTCGTTTTTTGGTAACAATTTGTTTTATGTCATTGTATAATACTTTATTATTTCAAATAGTATTTTACAACGTGAGCCCCCAAGTCCCATCGTAGTCGATTTGATTGTTTGCAGGAAGTAACCCTAGCAATTCAAAAGTGAATTCTTACAGAGTGATTCGTACTAAGTTCTATGATTTAACTTGTATTAAAAAAAGAATTGTTGGTGACTCTATCTGAAGTAATAATTTAAAAACTGTTATTTTTTTTCTTCAGAATCGCGTTTGAAAGTTTGGAGTTCGCCGCTTTTAGCTGACATAAAAATCTTGTGTACTTTTAAATCAGTTGGGTAATCCCAGAAGAAAATGTGGCCACGGTAGCCTAGTGGTCATGAGTTTGAACTACTGGCAAAGCTAGCTCTGAGGGGGCCCTGTATCACAATTCCTTCGGGGCCCTTTTTTAGATAAAAGAGCCCTGTTAGTTACTGTAGTTACACGAGTTGGGGCCCTTGTAGCTTGAGGGCCCCGTATCATTGATACGGCTGATACTGCGGTAGCTTCACCCCTGGTTTGAGCCCTTATGCCGAAAGACCCACCGTGTAGAGGGGTTGATGCACGTTGAATCTGTCGAGGCTCTTAGACCTCTCGTTGATGTTGTGTGGAAGTTTGGAGGACTTCTACAACTTACTTGGGTGTCATCCTTGTTGCTAGGCAAGGTTCAAAATTACGAGTTCCGTCGTCGTCCTACAGTTTGTGTTTAGAGTGTGCTACTTTAATAAACCTTAAAATAATCATGTTTAAGGATGATGGCAGAAAGTGAGATTTCAATTCAAATATAGTCTAGGTCATTTGATCAAGATTTATATTTCCGTCTGCTGCCAATTGTGTCCTTGAAAATTGAAAATGCAACTTTAATAAACAATCAATCAATCATTTGTTCAAAAATCATATACTGATAGTTAGTTTTGATAAATTATATAAATTTTTTTAATACCTATAATTGATTTTTATATATATTTCTAGCCATATTTCTATTCTATTATTTCATTTATATTATATTGATACAGGGAAGAAAGTGTTAATTAAGCACTATTTTATCATAACTTTTTAAACAATCTTTAACGCTTTTCATCGTGACATTATGGACAGAAAAAAAAACCCTAAAATAAAAAAATTGGCAGTTATAGAGACTACTGATAGAAGTGAAAACTTAGAACTTTTAGTATTAAAATTTGAAGTTTCATAATGTTTGAATTAAAATGATCAACATCAATCTGGTTCTCACATCTATTGGCACTCCGAGCAACAACTAAATGCATGTTTATATGGTTTTTTATTATTCAAATACATTACGGGGCTGTGCAAGATCATGACAAAATATAAATAAAATTCAATTAAAATATAACAATTAATATACAGTCATATTATTTATGGATAGTATTTGTATTTACTTTAATTTCACTGTTCTTGATTTTTAACATTATTTTAATTGTTTGAATCATTGCCATCATTAATTTCAACAATACTTAGACTTTTCTACTTTCAATTATTTCATTTTGTTCTAAAAAAGATACAATAGGCTTATGGTGACCAAAGTAAGATAGGAAAATGTTTGATTCAAATTTATCTAAGTATCGCGTAAAAACCTCATCGATCGTCGTTTTATGTTTACTGAGTTTTCGATCATTAGACATATTTGAATTAAGTGTTTCATTAAGAAATTCAATTAGTGGTAGATTTGTATCATCTGCAAAGTTAATATTGAAGTCTCCACTTAAAATCATGGTTACATTATCATATTTTTCGCCAAATCTTTTTTCGAGTATATCAGAACCTTCTTTTGTATAGACCATCACATTTTCGAATAAAAATTGTTTTATCTGTCTCATAGATTTTCCAGGCGAAATGTAAACGGCAACCATTAATATGTATTGCCCAATTTCGGAATCGCAACAAGCAATGCACAGTATATACACATTGAATTTTTCACTAAATCCATTCAATTTCACTTATAAGATATACACAGCACAATACGTCAGCTGTATAGCTACAGATATACTGCGACAAGCATGTCGGTGACGCGAACGCACGAGATTTCACCCATCCAAAAAGTATCTAAGACGAACAGCACACTGCGCGTGCGCCAGTCACAGCATGTCGGTGACGCGAACCCATAAGATTTTCCCCTACCAAAAAGTGCCCAACGCCGCTAAAGAAGTTTTCACTTCAATAACGTAATCGGTGCAATAGATGACGTATATTTAAAAGTGAAATATACAAAATTACTTTCCACAGTAATCGTAAAAATTTAAGCAAAGGCCTTATATGCCAAATATGACATCTTAAGTTCTGTTTCTCAAACCACATCCGCTATCTTTCATCTACCCCTCCCTTTCTCAGTCTAAACATTCGGATCTTTCAACAGTTCTCAGATACCGTACATTTTCACTTAAGAATTATGAAAAAAAATTCTGCTGCTGTAATACAATCAATTATTAGTCAGCCGTGCAACTCGTACATGAATATGACTAATGCACCTGACCAAATTCAATATTTCATTCAATTAATCCCACAGATATTAGATGCAGATGTGCTTTTCTAGAGGGAGTAGTCATAAAAAGCATTCCAGAGTAAAATAATAAGCACCGTATACGTTCTAGTTGAGATCCTTACCATTGAAACAGACTTTTTTCTTATGAACTTTGTTTAATACACACGACAACATTTATTCCAGGGGTGGCCAATCTTTTGGGTAACAGTGCCACACAATATCTGTGATTAAATCCTTATGCGTAACACCTTATGCGTAAAAAGGTGTATAAGGGATTTTTGTATACAAGTCTAAAAACAGAAAATTTAAAAATATTTTAATAAATACTTAGGTTTTATTGTTAATTCATTTTTTACTTAATTTTTCTTAACTTTTTTAGTTAAGCAATAAAAATGAGTAATTCTTCATTAAGCTTTTAATTCTAATTTATTATTAAACAACTAGTACTTGGCTTAATGTGACTTCTGAATTTGCAGCTTATTTACTATGTTATCTAGATTAGGATTAGTTCTTGAAAATGCGAACAAAATTTGGATGTTTTAGGTATACATTGGTTGACTTTGGGCGATATTATATTACATTCGTAATAGAAAACATTTATTAACAAAGTTATGTTGATCCAAAACTACAACAATATCGGACAGCTAGATCATGTAAATTTGGAAAATTGATTGTCGGTTCAAATTTTCCACTTTTAATATAATTTGGATTATTTGAGATGAAACAAGTTCCTTATATTTGATTTCAGTCTAGTATGGTGCTGTAGGTTAATAATTTCGATTTGGATTTCAATGTGGGTAACGATTTACGTCTCGTAGAGAAATTGAAAAAGGATTTATGAAAAGATCAGCATTTTTCTTATCGTGTTGAAAATCGTCCAACCTAGCACTGAAAGAGATCCTCAAAAGGAATCTTTAATTTTTGAACCTATTATAACTCAGAACATTATTAATTTTGGTAGATGGTTAATAATGCTCGACCTGTTTTTTTCTTCAAAATAGAGATAAATATAGTGACTGATCTATACGCGTCTATGATTAATTCCTTGGGGACTCTTCTGGGGCAATAATTTTACCAACCAACTTTCACCGAAGGAAGAAAGTGTGATTATGCAAATTAAGTATATTATATAAATTCTGTATTCCGAGTTTTGAGAGTTAGTGACTGGAGGATCGTGAGTTATTAAAGTGCAAATCTAAGTATCAATGGAAGAATTCTAAGAGAGTATCACTCGACGGTGATTAAATCCGGATAAGGATTGCATTCAAGGCCTCAGCTGTAGGACTCGACTTCATAAAAGTACAGGTATCTTGATCCTTGTTTAAATAGAAGTTTAGCTTATTAGTGTGAGACGTATTTTATATTGAGCTTGTATAAGTTATCGTGGAATCAGTTGAGGGTCCGTAACCTTATCCCCAGGCTATCGAGTCTCGCCTTCGCGCTCTGCATATTGATCAAATTTCTTAATTGGATTATTATTGTGCTTGCCTGATATTTTGTGACAGTAAAATAATTAGAGTGAATCATGTCTACTGATTATTCAGTTCTTCCCACACATCTAGCCGGGTCCAAGGGTAGACAAGGGGGATCAGAGGGAAGCAGGAACCGACAAGCATTACAAAGGTTCAAAAGTTTGTTTACAAAAGATATATAACCAACTAGGGTAGGAAAAATGCATTTTTTTCCCTGTAAGCTTAAATTTAAATTAAGTGTCCCATAATATCGGTAAGAAAAAAAGAAAAGTTTAATCCTATAGCTATAGTCTTCATTCTTGAGTAGCAAGCACTCACCGAACAGTTCATTGTTTTCTTCCAGATGTTAAAACACGCTCACTAAATTCCAGAATCTCGCCACTAAATTCCAGAATTCCAAATCCGAATCCTTTGGAAAGCCAGCGCACACAAGGAAGGAGTATTCTGTACATGGTAATGTCCTATTGTAATGCAATTAATTGCGTTTAAAATAAATTTTGAAGTTTTTTGTCAAAAGACAACCGCATTTTTATAAAATTGTTAAAAAATGTTATTTTTAAGGTATCCGAACACGTTGAAAATGCCCAACTTCAGTCAAGACAGATATATTTGTTTATTTTATTGAATAGAGCTATCTTTTGACTTTACGAAACATACTTTGTTTTGTTTCTACACTACCTAGAGGTCAAATTACAATCCATTTTATAAATTTAGAAAAATCGGAAGTAGAGTTTTGATCTGCCAGAAGTGGGCATTTAAATTGATCAAAATCTATGATGGCGAGTCTGATAACTCAAAATATTACGAATTTATTTCTATAAAACTTTTTGAACCTGATATTTGTTATTTTCTACAGAATGTACTAAAATATTTCTTATTGTATGAATACTTTTTGAGTTATGGCTTGTTATTTAAATAATAGTCTCATAAAAAATGTAACATTTCTTATAATGTTTACTCAATCCAGCTCTAAAATTTTCAAATTTTAATAAAAAATTAAAATTTTAGTACATTTTCTAGATAAATGCATCTAATTAGTGTTAGTAATACTTTTACTGATATATGTTTAATACTTTTTTCTCTAATTGCTTTCAAGTTTTTCAAAAATATTGCTAAAATTTCACTTATAATTGTGATTTTTGTAAAATTCAGGTAATTTATTTTAAATTTTGATAGTTAAATATAGTAATATTTATTGGTATTGAGTCCTAAAAGAACATTTATAATGTTTTAGTATGCTATTTTGTTAAAAAGTACTCCGAACGTGTTCGCATACCTTAATTATATTTTCAGATTTTTTAATAAGTGTTTCGTGCCACTGGTACAACACCGTGCCACATTGTGGCACGCTTGCCGTGGGTTAGCCAGCCCAGATTTAGTCAAACCAAAATGTTATTTCAAGAATGGCATTCGTCTTTCATCTCATTAAATTCAGTTTGTATTCCATTGTGATTCTTTAATGATTGGATATTTTACAAACGATGCTAAGGGAGGTTTTCCAAAAGATACCCGGGTTATCGTGTTTTTCAAAAAGTGGAGAAATCACTTCTTAATAAGCTTCGAAAAGCTTATCTTATGATGAAAGGAATAAAAAAAAGACAGAAGAAGATGGATGTGTCTTGGCGTTCAACCAGAATATAAACTAACGAAAGTTTTTGATTTATAGTGAAAGGAAAATAAAAGTAAAAACTTTGGAATGATTTTTCTTTCATCTGGAGATGTTTACATGTACAAACAAGTAATAATAATAATTAAAAAAAATGTCATTTCCCACTTAGGTCAAACGAGAAAAATTTTATTTTAGTTAATTTTTTATTAAATAGTTACAGTTAATATAAATATGTATATACATACGACAGAATCACAATATTAAGAGGCAAAATAGAAAGCAATTTTCCTTTCTACATAGGGTGTTGGACTATTTGTTTGTTACTGTTTATTCATCCATTAAATTTAATTATTCTAATCAAATAGTGCAGTAAAAAAGAAATTACATTCTCAGAAATTAGGCCATCCCAGGTGGGACTCGAACCTACGAGTCCAGCGCGCAATCCATTGCACTACAGCAGGGGTGGCCAACCCGCTGCACGCGTGCCACATTGTGGCACGCGGGAGTCTCAAATGTGGCACGCGAAGACTTATTGAAAAATTACAAAAATGAGACGAAAATATTACTGAATTAAATGAATTACAATAGAAAATTATCATGAAAAGAATATGTACAAAAAAATTTCAGCGTGAGATTTTAAAGGTGCTAAGCATAAGATTTTTTCTGTTCTGTAGTAAAGCGCCAAAAATGAGATCATGCTCCTAAACTTACAATTCTACAGCATTGTAACGTCCAGAGAAAAATGTTGAGTAATGTGAGACTAAAAACAAATAAATTCTCTCTCTCTCGGGCGGTCGAATCTGCCCAAAAAGTCACCCTCTCTGGGGAGCGGTTAATGTTTAACAACTCGGATTTCTACTCGAATTTCAGCTTCCCCTAGCAGCGCTGAAGTTTATAGTTTATAGCTATTGACTGTCAGCGTGATGTCAGATAAAAATGTTTTTCCGAAGGTGTTGGCTATTTACGATTTCTGTAATGTCAAGAAGTAATTCTGCAAGAAATTAGAAGAGCAGTTGTTGATGCACAAAGTAGCCGCTTTATAAAGCAGAGGGAGTGAGAACTTGCATCTATGACTAATCATAATGCTGGATTCGGAGCCTAGAAAATTTGTAGCGTAAGATCGACAAATTGTTCCTAGCTGTCAGATTCAGTTGGTTTCAAACTCTGTTTGCTTTTTCCTTTTCTAAAATTGTTTTTAGATTTTAGCATCGAGAGTAGTTGCTTAAAAATTATTTTTTCAATATGTTTATGAGTAAACCTTCGACATCGAAAAGAAATTATGAAGATAATATTGCAGCACATTATTTTAAAATTGTCTGGGAAGAACAATACTTGTTTACACATTAAAATGCTTCCAAGCCTGTTTGTTTGATGCGAGTACAGCAGTACCAAAAAAAAATTAACTTGGACCGTCATTCCAAACAACAGCATAGTGATTTCAATAGCAAATATCCTGTTGGATCAAATTTGCGAACAGAATTTATCAATAATAAAAAATAAAAAAAATCTTTAGCCTTTCAACAATTTTTGTTTCAGAAGAGAAATGACGAGATAGAAACTATGGTGAAAGTTTCTTATAAACTTTCTTTGCTGTTAAGCCCGCAAAAAAGAAAAAAAAAATATTCTGACGGATAGGACATAATAAAAAGTAGCCTTTTAATTTTCGCCCAAAATATCGGTGATCTAAATGTCAAAAATATGGTTGATAAAATAGCTTTGTGTGTGTCAAGAAATACCATTATGCGTCGTATAGATGACATGGGCCAGGATGTTGGAACGCTAATTTTCTCTGGACTTCAAAATTGCAAATATTTTTCATTGACTTTGGATGAAAACTGTGGTATCAGAACAATGCGCAGTTAAGCATCCTTGTGCGTTACACGAGCAATAATTTTGATACTGTGGAAGAACTTCTTGATGTGCGCTAACTAGTTTTTAACTACAGGTGAAGACATTTTAAGGAACTTGTTGTTGCTGTTGTTTCTTATGCCACCTGATCTCGACAGCGTCAGATCCAGGCCCACGAAATTCATCATGGCAAGGGGCTGCATATATGCCTATCGTTGGCCGTAGCCTTGAGCACCATACAGGTGACAGTGCGATAAGTAAGTTAAGGAACTTAAAAATGTAATTGAAATTAACAAAGTATAATGGATAAAATTAGAATGTGTTTGCACAGATGGAGCCCCTTGCATGGTTGGCAGAATAAAAAGTTTCGTTGCATTGCTTGAAAATTATTTGGGAAGAAAAGTTTTCAAGTATCATTGCATTATTCATCAAGAAGTTCTTTGTGCCAAGGTCTATCGTTGTTGACCCCATGGTGCGCTGCATCAACAAAATACGAGCTCGTGCTCTGAATCGACGAAGATTCCGCGCGCTTTTCCCCGAAGAAACGGAAGAAAAGGGCGAGTTACTCCTTCATTGAAGTGTTCGATGGCTTTCCAAAGGAAGTTCACTTGCGAGATTTTGGAGTTTAAAAGAATGTGTTTTAGAATATCTGTGGAAGAAAACCCAGTGAATACTTGCTCCTTAGGAGTGAAAATTCCCTGTGGGATTGAGCTTTTCTTACCGATATAATGGAACACTTAAACAATTTAAATTTAAGACTACAGGGAAAAAATTGTATTTTTCCTATCCTAGTTGGTCATATATCTACGTTTGTGAACAAACTTTTGCTTTTTTTTTGTCTGGATTAACAAAGATTTTTTGTATGAAGAGAAAAAATTAACTCATTTTCCATTCATGCAGGAATTATCTGCTAATGTTAGTTATGTTCCGAACTATCATAGATTTAAAAATTTGGCATCCATTTTGCAGGATTCTTTCACTGCCAGGTTAGAGGATTTTAAAGATGATAAAAAAATTATACTGAACTTTTTACTAATCCTTTTTCGATTTCTCTTTAAGACATTAATTGTTACCCACCTCAGGTACAAATTGAAATTATCGACCTACAGCACGATATTACTTTAAAAAGCAAACACAAGGAAATTATTTTAATCACAAATGATCCGAATTACATCGAATTTTGATAATCTGTGCCACCAAGCAATTTTCCAAAGTTACATGATTTAGCGATCAGATATTGTTGTTGGTTCCGATTAACATATGTTTGTGAAGAAATGTTTTCTATTATGAACATAATTAAATCAAAATATCGCTCAAAATTAACTGGTATGCACCTAAAAAACTTAATTTTGTTTGCATCTTCTCAAATACTAATCCAAATATAGATGCTTTAGTAAACGAACTACGAATTCAAAAGCCACATTAAGAAATGTTTGAAGTTGCTTATTTTTATTTTATACCAAGGGGCTAATTGATTGATCCTGTAAAAATTTATCAACAATAAAATATAAGTTTCTACTTTTGTTTTATTTGTTATACCATTTTTTTTTGTTTACATTTTCACTATATAGAACTTGCATTTAAAAATATGTTTTAGGTGTAAATAACCCATAATAAGCCTATACGTAACATTTTTTTCTCCTTTGTATATCTTTTGATGGAAAAGTTGGAAGTGGCACGAGTAATTTTTTTTAAATCAGATTGTGGCACGCTTCCCAAAAAGGTTGGCCACCCCTGCACTACAGGGGCACAACGAATGATTTTCCTTTCTAAATATCTGGTGTCGGACTGTTATTTTTGTTTGCTATTATTTATTCATTTTTTAATTTAATTAATGAATTAATATTTGAAAAAATTGTATTAACATCAAGTGTCATCCACTACAAGTTTTTAAAAAAATTTATTTGAACTTGAATGGATGAATAGAAAGTATTTTATTAACGACGAAAATTTGAACAAGATATATATATATATATATATATATATATATATATATATACATATATATATATATATATATGGAGAGAGTGAACTAATGGATGTAATTGAAAAATAACCAGATACGGTTGTGAAAATGCGTCTTGAGTAGAAAGTATTCTTTGGCTTCCAAAATAATTATAATAAGAATTAGTATTAGAAGTTCCTTTTTTTTTTCTTATCATACATATTATTTTTTTAAATGTCAGCGACCACCACAAGTCCTAGAGAACCACCTTGCGGTGGATCGGTGTG
Source organism: Trichonephila clavata (assembly GCA_019973975.1). Taxonomy (NCBI): domain Eukaryota; kingdom Metazoa; phylum Arthropoda; class Arachnida; order Araneae; family Nephilidae; genus Trichonephila; species Trichonephila clavata. The sequence goes on along the minus strand of BMAO01025620.1, from coordinate 529,619 downwards.
GAAGTTTGGAAAGCTTTGCCAGTAGTCACTCGAACATGGTTTAAAAAGTCGAGGTTCATCGCCAATAGCCTTCGTGTTGTTTGTGAGGGCAACATTAATAACCAATCAGCAAATGCACGCACACATACACACATATGTATACACACATACACATACGCGCATACAGACACACACATACACGTACATACATACACATACACATATATATATATATACATATTCATATACACACACATACACGTGCATACATATACACACACATATTCACATACATACACACACACGTACATACATATACACACATACACATATATATACATATTCATATACACACACATATTCACATACATACACACATATACACATACATATACACATACATACACACACATACTCACAGACATACATACACATATACACACTGTGATGTAGCCGCTTTCTTTTCCTTAATTGCTGGGGGAAAAGTGGCCTAAGTGGGTGGTCAAGAATTCTGACCTCTTTTCTAACGACCATTCCTTAGAATCCGGGAGTGGACATATTCCCCAGCCTGTGGGGAATTTTCGTTTCTCACGCATCCTTGGCGACGGGGGTCTGGAGGCGGACACACGGCATTATAGGTCGGAAATTTCCCACGTTTGAGGAGCCGACGGACAAGGGACAAAGGTAAGCCGAAAAGAGGAACAAGTAGCAACCGGGGCTTTAAAAGGCACGGCGTGAGATTTTGCGGGGAGAACCAGAGAGAACCTCTCAAGCGAGATACAGCGAGAAACACACGGCGTCTGCATCTACGATTATAGTCGACCAGCGAAGGACTTTGGCTCCGATTACCGATACAGAGAGAGAGAACCGTTCGGAGGCCTCTCTAGCTACAGACAGCGAGAGACGCACTGCATTCGCACCCACGATTATAGTTGACCAGCGAAGCCGAATGATTTTGGCCCTTATTACCTATAAAAAGGTGTCAACTTAATGTGATTCCCATTAAAAGTTGGATGTTTTGAGATGAACTGATCTTTACTGTAAAAGAGGCTGTGATCCCAATCTCGGAACGTGTGTAAAAATATTCCAGTTAATCTTTCCTCGTAATAAATTGTTTTTATAAGCTGATTGAAGTCATTACAACACATATATGCACACATATACACATTCACACACATACACATGCACACACGCACACATTTGAATAACCCTTATGTGAACTCCATGCAACGGGATCAAAAGTTTTTATAGTTTATTCACATATATATTGAAATGGGATTAGTTCCCAGACTTCTAAGATCACGAATTATGAAATAATTAATTGTTAATTTTGTCAAAAAAATTAATTATGTGTCGTTTGCATTGAGCAATAACTGTCACTGTGTTAATGCAACGATGTGTGATTCTCCTGTTAATTTTATTACCACTCTTTTGCATTTCATTTACGGATTGGTATATAGTGAGATACGTTTAACGGGAAAATGTGTGAGACAAAATATCGGTTAACACGAAATAACACAACGGTCCCGACACACTACTATGCGTTTTCTCCTGACAGGAAACGAAAATCGCGCAACAGGAAAAGATTTCCCTTCTAGATATTGAAACCGAGCCGACATTTCATGGAAATGTTTGAGAAAGTTTCTGTATTATTGGATTGTCCTATTGTATCATCGGAAGAATTCGTTGCAATAGATGATGATAATATGTGTACAGCCCCAATTACGCAGACACAAAGATATTTTGGAATTTATTCAATTGGAATTTGGAATTTATTTCCTGTTCCTAAATCATCCCTAATGAGGAACATCATGAAAAGTATGCGCAGTTTCTGAGACGCGCATTCTCTCTCCAATGGTGAAATGAATCACAAAATAGACGACATCGAACAATTTGATGCTAAAAAAGACAATGCAAAGAAAAATCTCAGATTTTTTCCCAAAAAGTCAATAAATGTTTTGTTTGTGGGAAAAAAAATTGAAAATTTTGTATAAAATTTCTTTAAATTCTTGGGAATGTTTTTGTGTTTCATTGGTTTTTATTAAATGTATGTTTTTTTCTATGTAAATAAACTCTAAACCTAATTTCGTTGATAGTTTAATTTATTTATTTTTTTTTTGCAATATCCTTTAGCACAAAATTCTTTTAGCACAAAAAAATATTTCAGTCCCCTCAATTTCGTGTTGAGAGATTTTCACTCTATGTTTCTATTTCATATGAAATAAAAAGTTAAAATTGAATGTTAAGTAACTAGAATAGGTAGATTAGTTTTTTTTCCCCACCTCTTTTGCGCATGTTTTGAGGAATTTCATTATATACAAGACGTACTTCTATAACAGTAATTCTAATGTTTCTATGTGTGTTCTTTCTTATTTATGATCTGATGGACTCTGTTAGCTCAGTTGGATCACTCATTGAATGCACTCAAAAAGTGGGTCTCCTTCACCCTTCAGAGGGTCTCTGGCTGTTAGTGGACTGATTGATTGATTGAATATTTACGTCGCACTGTTCAGCTACTCAACAGTTGGTGACGAACCACGTAAATTTGAACCATGGTCAAGTGACGAGGACGACAGTTAGTGAACTGAAGTTTATTTGGTCTTCTTGACTACCCCCCCCCCTCCCGCGTGTTTTTGGAGCACTAACAGAAAACAGAACACGCTCTTGTGCGCCCCTAAAAAGCGCGGGTCCATAGGCAATTGCCTAATCAGCCTAATGAGTAATCTGGCACTGGAAGCACTATAAGCACTAGAGGACGCTTTTCATTCTCAAACACGTACAATGAACGGATTCTTTATATTCTTCAATCCTACGTATTCTTCTATTATTGCTAAAAAGGTCTCTCTCTCATGTTAATTAAAAAAAAATTCTTAAAAAATTTTTTGGCTCTATTTAAGGACATTTTCTACTTAGTTGGAAAGCTTCTTAGATTCAATCTGAAAGTTGATTTTCCATGAGTGAAACTTCAGACTTTCTTAGTAATACACAGAAGAAACAAGAAAACTTTTTTTACTTCTTAGAAGAAAGCGAAAATGTGTTTTGCCGCATTACAGTAGCGCACACAAAATTTTTTCAAGGGAATTCACCCCCAACTCGTATCATACCTCAAGACAACACCAGTTGATTCTTCTGATTTTTGTCGATTTTGTTAACAAAAAACAGTAAAAAATAGATTATTGAATTAGCAATTAGCTTAACTAATAAAATAAATTGTTAATTACAAGTATTTAATTAAATTTTACGTTTTATATGTATATATATATATATAACTATCCTCAATCGAAAAAAACTCAAGGGCATTGGGAGGGAGGGGGGGGCAGACCCCCAGGACACCCCCTTGTGTGTGCCACTGCTGCATTATATTCGAGACATTTTTTTTATATTTTTTGTGCCAGTAGCGTAACGAAAAATATTAGGGACCCTTGCAAACTCAGGTTTTGGGCCCCGAGCCCAAACAAGTACATTGCATCGGTCAAGCTTTGGGCCCCCCTCAATGCGGGGTTTGTGGGGGTGTACGTTACTCCACTGTATTGAACACTAATTGATTGAGATTTTGCGGATCATACAACAACAAAAAGCGTTACCTCATTTAATGGTATTCTTTTACTCGATTTTCTGCATGAAAAAAGTGTTGATTGTGTCTACTTACATTCAAAAGTTTTCTGAAAATAGTACACGAGACCATACCAAGTTCGAGACCAAGCACCACTGAAGACCCGGCGTGAAAAGAGGCTGACACACTTTAAATCTGTTGTGGCTCAAGCCCTCCTGTTTGGACAAGGGGCTGCCAGCTCCGGTGTTGTCCTCCTCACTTTACCAGGGTTTAAAATTACAAGGTTCGTCGCCACCAACCATCGTGTTGCTTCTCCTCAGAAATGTAAATATAAATCAATCTGAAAATAATACTTTCATTCTCATATTACTTCTGAATATTTTCCTAAATTGTTTTCGTGAGATGTCTAAGCTGAAGATTAAAAAAAAGTTTTTAGCTACTTTTATGGCTATAAATTAAGGTGACCAGATTTTTTAGCATTGGTAAAGCAGGACACCACTGACCGGGTGGGGGGGGGGGTTCATGATTAAAAATTTGGTCTATATTGGGGCAATAAAAGTTTTCATGAAACTCAAAAATAGTATTGTAATTTTTATTTTTAAATTTTTAAATTTCAACATAAATAGAATTTACAAATTTTATAGGTTAAGAATAAAATAATAATGCTTTATAGTATTATTTTATACATCGGTATATTTTTCATTTGAATGAATTTTTTTAAGTAGATTGCTGTCGTTGTTTAAGAGGTCATGAAGCGTTTCACAAAAATTTGTTAAATTATATTTCCCACATAAAAAAGCTTTCAAAGTCTCCCCACTTAATTGTGATTTTACTGATGTCCACACTTTATTTAGGGTATAAATCTTTGTTAAATATGTGACGGATCTATACGGTCTTTAACTAACAGTCTCTATTTTTCTTTAAAGTTTTATTTATTTCAACCAAAAATTTTATTCAACCAATCTCCACCGGGAGCCAAAGCGTGATTTATGCAAATGAGAAATATTATATAAGTTCGGGTTTCGTGAGTTAAAAAAAAGCAGTAAAGTGAAGAGTTAGATTTTTGAAGTCAAATGAATTGAAGCATCGATAAATCAACACGCAGTTGTTTACAGTATTAGTTAGTAGTGACGCGACGTGCTACACCGGACAGCTGAAGATTGAAATTGGAAAGTCGAGTGTGGATCCTTAGCCATTATCCGATCCAGCCAATAATAAATTCTTCACCACGACGGACCTGCCGAAGCTACAAAGATAAGGTTAGTGATTTAGAAATTTGTGAATACGTGTACGTGTGTTAGCTGTAATTGTATGTGTTGATCTTTCGTGGATTCAGTCCCGATTCCGTAGTTCCGTTAGTAGTAACTCCTTCTCATACTCCACTGTGTTTCATTGTTCTTAAATTTGAATCGTGTGTTTATAACTTTCCTTGATTAATAGGTATCAATAAATATAGTGATTTGTAACTATGTCTCTTGAATTCTCTAATCCGACTACACGTCCAGAAACAGTTAACGGTAGACGGGGAGATGATAATCTTAGGGGAGGTTATATTACACGACCAATAGTTAATTTTTACTCCTTAATCACTTCAATTTTCAAGAGTTTCTAGAAAAAATCTACCAGAAAAGATTTTATAAAAGATTCTTTAAGATGCACTCATTCAATTTATTTCCATGCTGCCGTTTGAGAATCAGTGGTTTTCAAGACGGAATCAAAGTAACATATTTCTCTCTCTCTCAATCAACATGAATGTTGTAAAACGAGAAACGCCTCCCCCTTCCCTTTGAAAAAGAAATTCGTTCTTCATAGAACGTGATTCGGGCTCGATACATTCTTTCAGTCGGATGTAAAGGATTGTTGCTCTTCCTGGAAACGGACGCCTGACTACTAGGGTGACACCACCCATGTCTTGAGAGATGAGCAAATCCCCGAAATACGACCTATTGTTCCGAACCACCCCTTGTAATAACCCCGCTCCCCTCGTTTCGGGAAGAGAGGGAGAGTGTGGGTTCGGCCCCCCTGTCTCACCCAATCGCATCTCATCTCCCCGACAACGCACTCCGTTGACAGAAAAAAAAAACCAGTAGACATCTATGACTGTGGTACTGATAGGCATCTATCAGCAAGTGGGGTTGCCGGAATCTGAAGTTTATCGCACATATTGGCGCAATTGAAATGAATTTGAATTAAAAAATAATCTGATTTAAAAGTAATTGTTCGAAAGAGAAAGTTTTAGTTGAATTGCAAAAACATTTATGAGATTATTGATTAAATTATCGAATTAAGTTTGAATTTTGTGGAAAATATTTATTCAAAACTTGAATTTTAATATGTATATTTTTTTCCCCAAGTACTACAGCCTTTTACCAGTTAAGGCTGTCTCAATCAGCGTACATCATCTTGATATATTCGATGTTATATTTTTCCATAGGTTTTTAGTATATTTATCGAATTAAATATTTTTGAAATTTTAGCTTTCTAAACTTCCTTTCTTTTGAAGCAGCAAGATGTAGAAATGTAATTATAAACTTTTTTATGTGAGACACTGGTGTAACTACCCCTGAGTGGGCCATGCATCAAAATCCATAGGGGCCCCTTAACATTTTACAATTTTTTTCGCTTATGCATTTCGGGGCCCCTGAAGCGTAGGGACACTGTATCATTGAAACGGCTGATATAGCGGTAGTTATGCCCCTAATGTGAGCCCCTCTTTGAGGCCTTGGGCCCAGAGAAATCTTAAGATTTTTGAGGCCTTGGGCCCTTATGCAAAAGTAGACCCTACTTGAAATCTTTAAAAGTAGACAGTTATATAGCATGCATTGTTGAATGCTCGTTCAAATGGTAATTTTATACAAACAAATGTGCCCGACTCACAATCTCAAGAACCTAGGCACAAACTGGTTCGACCGATGACCGCATTTCGACTCAATGAGTTGAATGGTTGTTTATGGTATTAGGCCTAGACATGGACATGGACAACGGTAATCACATAATAATGCAGTATTACCACTTTTGCCAATTGACATACAGTTTGAAATTCCCTGTTTTTCGGAGATTATGTACGGGAATAGTATTTGATCATTAAAATTATCCGAATCACGATCTTATTAAAACAAAGTCGAGAACGAAACGAGCCTCCCCCCCCCCTTAAGGCGAGGCCCTGGGTCACTGCCTTAAGACGTCCCTGAATGTGAGACCATTTAAAAATTCAAAAAGTACTAAGATATATTTTTTTAAAAAAATTAGCTTATTTAACATTTATTTTTGTTTACTATATGTAAGCTTTTTATCTTCAAGTCCATTTTTTGAAATAATGTACTTTAAAAAAATTATTATTGCAAAAATGTGCTGAAAAGTTTTCTATACACTGTTATACAGTGTATTTCATACACTGTAGGATTTTTGAAATAAATAAAATTTCGAAATGAACGTATCTATATTTTAGTACATCAGAGTAGAGATATTTTAACAGAGAAAAAAAAGGTTGTTATATTCCAATTGATAATAATTCTGAAAATAATGTGAATTCCTCAAAAATTCTAATTCTGGCGATGCAGCAGCGCAGGTTTATCCATGGAGCACTTGGAGTCGGCAGTCAGAGGCCCAGATAAGCTGGACTTAGCCAGATTTTGCTAGTTATCTATTGGAATGAAAAAGTGAGTGACAAGAAGAGAATAATTTAATTTTATTTAGAATGTATGTGAATATGGTTTCAAGTTTCTTCCGCGCGATCCTTTTTTTTTAAAAACTAAATTAGTAATATGCCGATGAATTACAGTCCACATTATTGCATTTTATTTATAAATATTTTTTATTAAAATAAATTTAAAACCTTATCTTTTTAATAAAAAATATCGTATTTTTCTTTTGTTGTTCAGTTAATTTGAATAATGTTCTTTTTTAAATGCAGAAACTATTTGAAAAGCCTTCAAAAATATTAAAATTTTAAAAATGAATTTTTTGAAAAAATGAATAAAATTTTATTTTTGTTGTTGAATTATAACTGTACACAACCCTATCTGAGATTTTACAACTATATCATTTTATTTTTAAAAAAAATGAAAGCTCTTATGGAATTTTTTTAAAAAAAATTCTTTAAAAAAAGCTAGTTTGAATGCCATATCACCAAATCAACAGAGTAAACTTTTTCAAATATTTTCTTTCTCCCTTTCAAAACACTCTTTTCCCAACAGAAAATTACACCGACAGTCTAAACAGACGTAATGATGCTGTAAAGATAGCTTATTTGCATAATTAAATATATATCCGACCCAGAGTAACTGTAATGAAAACAAATAACTACTTTTTGATCGTTAGAAGTCGGGCTTTAAAAATAGTAATTCATCGCGTTTTTGACATTTTTTCTATTTCTCTCGTGGCAACATCTCACTTTCGAAAAGGATTTTAGGCATTCGCAATACAATACAGACAGCATAAAAAATATATTTTCACGTCTATGACGAAGATGGATGTTGTTTACTTTAAATTCAATTCTGGCAGTTGGATCAGAGATATTTCTTAATTTCTCCGAAATATTTCCCTTATAATCCAGACCACGGATTGTTTCCATTGTTATGTAATGTTTATCAACATCGTAGAAAGAAAGAAATACAAAGAAAATTAAAATAGAAGTTATCCAGGGAAGGAAAGAGAAAAAAGGCACCGAGGATTATTAATATGTTGTTATTGTTGGCTTAGTTGAAAATGTAGGCGAACGACTCCATTTTTTTTAAAGTTTCCACTATCATTTGTTTTGTTGTGATATGTAACAAGTATATTACTGCCCTAAATAAGTCATTTTAAGAATGTATATTCAGTTTCTTTTGTTTCCAGCGCCGAATTATGCCGAATGCTAATTAATTTATTTTCAATTTTTTTAAAAATTTAATGAATATATAACTTATATAAAAAAAGTAAATTACAAGATCTGCATATAATGAGACACGTTATTTTTTTTCTTATTTTTTATTACACTAATGATCTGATTATTGATTCTAAATTACAAAGTAGAAAGCGCGTAGAGAAATAGAAACAACAACAACAAAAAAGCTCTCTCTCTCTCTCTCTCAAAGTAACAATAACAGACATATACTCCCTGAATGGAAAAATAAAATATCAGTGATTAATAGATAAACACACATAATTAAATACGGAATAGTTTCTTTTATGTATATATACATATATATAACATAATTTATATGTTTATTACCTGCAAAAAACACTTCTCTTACATGTGAATATAAAGATAAAAGTCTGTCTTTACTGACGTACATTAGTATTCGAATTGAGTGTTTTCTCTTAAAATTATTATTTGGTAGAAGTAATATTCATATAAGAAGCAGTAGTGTACGTAATTTTAAGGCCTACAGCAGTGATTCTCAACCTCATTTTTGTTGTGGAACATTTTTAACAATTTCAAAATTTAACGGCACGCTAACAATAAAACAAGTTTAGAGAATTTTACTTATCTATAATACACAATGTAAAATAGTTTATAACAATAATTTTCAATGTTAAATAAAATGTGTACGACAAAGACAACAAAAAGTGCATTCGACAAGTAATTACAAATTAATTATAAGAATACATTGAATGCGAGATGTCAGCTTGATAATTTTTGAAAATTTTGTTTATATTGGGTCATAAAAATGATAATGCCCCACTCTCATTTCTTCATTTACATTTAAAAGTTTCAATCTTTTCTTCATTTTTATATTGATTAATGCTGAAAATCCGAATTCACGCAAATAAGATGTAAAAAATTGTAACAATATTTTTGGGCTTTTTTTAGCTATTATGGGATAATCGCCTCTAATTTTAATCCAAAATGAATTCATTAGCTTTTCCGAATGTTTTTCCTGATTATTATGGATCGTAATTAGTTATTCCATTTTATTCAAATTTAATTCCTATACAGATGTATTCGTTATCACAAAGGGATTACGAACCAATCAAAAAAAATTTTATACCTAAATTTGGGAAATAATGAATAACTCTCTCTCCTCTAGTGTTGCCTAAAGGTGAATAACAATTTTATGAATAGTTTATTTCTATAAAATGACCAAAGAAGCAGTTCCAGATTTTTTATTATTCAATTCCTATTAGCTCACTCTCTCTCTCTATATTTGTATATTTATCTTGTTCAAATTTTTAATCGCTAATAAAATACTTTCTATTGATCCAATCACACAAGTTCCAATAAAGTTATTTAAACATGTAGGGATGACACTTGATGTTACTACACAGTTTTTTCAAATATTTATTAATTAATTCATTTGTTAAATTAATTACCGGTTTTCGACACCAACTTAGATTTGTCTCCATTGTTGCAGCAATGTAACTGTTAAAATAATGACAAAAGTTGGCGTCGAAAAACTGTTTTTCAGCCAAACCGGTTGTTCATTGTTACAGCAATGCAGACACACACACACAAATCATGCTGTTTTTACAAGCTTTTATTTAACTTACAATGTATGTATGTATGTATGAATGTATGTATGTATGTAATTTGTTCGGGTGGAATCTTGCAACTCAATTTTGAAGTTGATATCTTCATCCTATTGAGCTGAAATTTTGTATACACGTTTAGTTTGGATGACAATGCATGTTTTGACCATTTATATTCCGATATTGCAATTAATTAAGAATATATTAATTAAAAAAATTAAAAACCATTAACATTATTACACCAATGCAGACCAACTTTGATATGTCTGCATTGTTGTAATAATGTTATTGTTGCAACAATGACAAAATTTGGCGTCGAAAATCGGTTTTCTGTCAAAGTGGAATTTCATAACGTTGAGCTATATTGACTGTATTAATTATTTGTCTAAAAGATAATTACTTTTCTACAACGTAAAAATAATCTAATTTCTACAACTTATGCAATTTTTTACAAATTTCTATCTATTTTCTTGGATTTAAATTCAAAACAAAAAAGTAGAGCTATTTTTCAAGTAGATCGGTACATTGTATTCCTTTCTCAACGCTGCCAAGTTAAACTGAGATGGAGTATTGTAGAAATTCTTTAAAAAATTTATCTAACTTTAATCTATGAAACTCAGACAAAAAATAATTACAGAATCGGAAAGATCATTTATTTCGTCCAGATACGGTGTAATGTTTTTTTACAAAAGAATAACATTTGTATTTCTTACAGTTTTTTTAAATGAGTCAAAATTGATGCGTTTTTTGAAAATAATGTCTAAATTGTTGCGCATGAATTTTTTTTGTTTAAATGAATTGACATTCCGTACCAAAACAGCTCATGCTTTGCTCTTTTAGAATCGGTCATTTAAAAAATAAAATGCCAAAAAAACCTTTTTTATACGATTTTTCAAAATATACTCAAAATTTTAACTTAACATTTAATAACTTCGTCATTTATGAAGATAATCTCATAAAACTTTTTTTTCGTGTGTACTGTACGAAGATTGAAAAAATTGCTTAAAAATTACGGATTTAAAAAAAATTGTGTTTTTTCTCGAGTACCCTTTTTGCCAGAATTCATTTAGCTAGACTGTTCGAAAATAACCGACAAACGACCTAGCAACAATGATGCGTTAAATGAGATATACAGACTGAGAGAAACCTGTCCAGTGATAACTAAAAAGTAAAAAATAAATTAGAAGTAAAAAAAAACGTTTTTAAAAACAAGCTTTTATTTAAATGCGCTAAAAAGAATAAAATAAATTTTTCTGTAAAACTTTTTTTACTATCAACTGATAACGTCATTACACAATTTATGTGATATAAAAGCTCGTCGCGAGATTAAAGTACTCTTATTTACTTAGTTTGAAATTTTTACAAATTAAAATCAATCAGATCAATTTACTTGTTTATATGCAGAGGTAAATCTCGCGACGAGCTTTTGTATCATATAAATTGTGTAATGACGTTATCAGTTGATAGTAAAAAAAGTTTTACAGAAAAATTTATTTTATTCTTTTTAGCGCATTTAAATAAAAGCTTGTTTTTAAAAACGTTTTTTTTTTACTTCTAATTTATTTCAATTCCTACTATTTTATATTTCACTCTCTCCCTATATATATATATCTTGTTCAAATTTTTAATAGCTAATAAAATATTTTCTATTCATCCATTCAAAGTAGGAATATTGACTTTTTTCATATTATTTGTTTTTTCTCTGTGTATAATTAATAGTTTTAAAAAATTTGGCGGTACACTCCGTGAATTTGGCGACAAACAAAAGTACGACATGTGTTTCTTGCCAATCAATCCATGCGCTTGGCTGTTGCCTTTGTTTCTAGCCGAAACCTTCTTTTAAAATAAAAAATATATTATTTTGGATATAAAATTGTATTCTCAAATAGAATAAATATTAATTGGGACACGAGAGCCATGATCGCGACCGCTACCAGAGCCATCTCTCCCTCTCCGGGGCAAGTGTATTCCTGTAAACAGGATAGGCTCTCTTTAGGCTCCTTGATATTTCGTCTTGTTTCACTTACAAATTAGCTCTTCTGTCTCAAAAGTTTGCTGACCCCTGGCCAAGAGTATACTGAGGAGTTTAAAACCTCTCACATCTGTGAATTCTGCGATATATAATCTAGTCAACCAACATCAAAAAATCTACGTCTGTTGGATATGTTACAAGTTATTAGTTTATGCATAGTTTTAGCCAACAAGCTTTGTTGGCTTAACATAATGTATCGCCATGTAACATTTTTAATCGCAGAACCGGTTCCTAGGAAAACCAAACTCAGACTAGTTTGTAAGTGAAATAAAATGTTTCCAAAGTGCACCAGTCGAAGAACTTTTGATGGTTTGTTGATTAGAACTTATAACTGAGTTACAGATGCATAGAGTTCTTGACTTCTCAATATTTTCTAGCTAACCAATAGGGCAAGCTAAGATTTGTCACGAATCATTTTCAATTGTGTAGCTATCTGCAAGTTGCAAAACAGCTGCTCTAGTTAGACTCTAATATTCTGTCGAAACGCGCGAATAATTTCTAACGTATCCTACCAAAGATCCCTAGCTGGTCCGATTGGCTGCGGTACATAAGCAATACCTCAAAAATGTACTATTCCACAACAAAATGTTCCTGGTGGCTACTCCAGTAACATGATGAAATTAAATACCTTAAAAGTAAGCTCCATCATTTTGAATTATGGTCAAATGACGAGGTTGAAAATTGAGATGATATCCCACATCTCTTAATCCATTCACTGACAGGTAAATTTCGAGCGCCTTGCCCTAGGAGTCAAGGATTTGTTTTAAAGAAAACATAATATTATTATATTTTGTAAGAAAAAAATTTATTTGCGGGTTGGACCCCACCCCAAGTTGGCGGATTTTCATGATGCAGAAAATTGACAGCGGCCATGTCGTTTGATTATACAAAAAATCCCTAGAATGTCTGTTTGGCTTGGGTGCTTTCGGCAAAATTAAATCCTTTTACAGGTTTGTAACGTCAGAGCTCAGGTGCCTCCCTCTGGGGCGGAAACTAGGTGTCAAAACTACCTGTGGCGATTGGTATCCACTTATAGGGTGCAGCACTAAAAAGAGATACTAGCTTCCGGGGAATGTACTAGGCCTGCAATGGCAAAACACCAATTCGCAGCCCATTAGAAATAAAAAAAAAAATTATTACAGCATTTCAAGGCAATTATGAGTCTGCCATTTTTATCCCAGATTTTCAAATTATATTTTTTTAATATAGCTTCTTTCTTGGCATGTTCTTTTGGTGTTTGGCGATGAGCTGCTTTTACTCAAGCAGATGGTAATAATTATGTAGATATTTAAATTAAAACAATGTATTAGTTTAAAAAAGACAATATTTAAATAAACATTCTGTTCACAAATAAAAAATCATGGTATGATTTTTTTGTAGACTTCAAACCTTAGCGTTCTTAAGGGGGAAGAAGTGAGTCACTGTATTTCTACTCTTTGCTCCTTTCTTTTGTCCCTCTTTGTCGAAACACATTTCGACAATCCCCACTCACCTCCTACTTCTTAAGCACAAAAGCCAATGTCGATTTTGCAATGTTTACCTTACTCGATATGTCCCTAGTGAGTGAGTGAGTGAATATTAACGTCCCACTGTTCAGCTACACGAGGGCTTCTGGGGACGGTCCGCGTCATTTTGAACCATGGTCAAATGACACGGATGACACCTGAGATGGCACCCCCTCTCCTAACTACCACACCACACCAGCGGGAGGACGTTTGAGCTCTCGACAGATTAAACATGCATCGCTCCCCTACACGGTGGGTCTTCAGTGGTACTGGGATCGAACTCATGACATGCTAGCCACAATCCGATGCCTAGATCACTTGGCAACCACGGCCACAGATATGTCCCTAAAGAATCGTCCATTTCAATGATATCTGACTATTGCACCTTTCACGAAGTTAGACAGCTCTGAATTTCGGGGTACGTGCCAGTGTTGTTTCCTGTATGATATTTAAATACAGGTGTGGCGTAGATCAGGACTGCAGATGTCCTCATTAGAAAGGGTGTCCAAACAATTATTGGTAGATTGTGTATAAAGTAATACATAGGTGTACATTCATCTTAGAATAAGCCCAACATGATGTACATCCCGTTTGGACGTGAGCAGTTTCATCTGAAATTAGAACCTTATTTTTGAGTACACACCTAGTGTACGTTAAACGATGAATATTAGTTGCTCTAGATCATTGGCAGCCCTTTCTTACCAAAAACTTGGCCATAAACCTTTAAGTAAAATAACTCTATTTTTCAGTAACTCTAAATATAACCTCGATGTCCAGAAAGTGGTAAATGTGAACGTAAGACAAAGTTTAAATAAAACATCGTGATATCTGAAGTACTATTCATTAAAATTATATACTACTTCAGTATTAAAATATGGAAACACGTTTTCCCCCCATGAAAAGGGAGAAATAATAAGACGGTTATCTTTGTGAATGAGTAAATGTTAACGTCGCACTGTTCAGCTACACGAGGGCTTTCGGTGACGGACCTCGTCATTTTGAACCATGGTCAACTGACGAGGACGACGCCTGAGCTTGCATCCCCTCTTCTAACTACCACACCAACGGGAGGACGTTTGAGCTCTAGACAGATTTTACGTGCATCGTTCCCCTACACGACGGGTCTTTAGTGGCTCGAACTCGCTACATGCAGGCCACTAGGCTACCGCGGCCACGTGGTTATCTTCGTACAATATAAACAATAATATTGCTTTCTATTCAAAACTACGAAAAATTTGCTGTATTCACTTCAGATCTTGGTTTCACGCACAAAACATAATTAAACTGTTGACTGTTAAACTGACGCGACTCTTACGTATTGCTATATTTTAGACAAGTTGTTGATTCCGTTCCCGCAAAGACAGCCACACTCGCGATTGTGTCGACTTCCACCGTGTGATGTCGCCGTGGTAGCCAAGTGGTCAAGGTATCGGATCATGGCTAGCGTGTCATGAGTTCAATCCCAGTACCCCTGAAGACACGCCGTATAGGGGAGCGATGCACGTTAAATCTGTCGAGAGCTCAAACATCCTCCCGTTGGTATGGTGTGGTAGTTAGGAGAGGGGGTGCCAGCTCAGGTGTCGTCCGCGTCACTTGACCATGGTTCAAAATTACGCGGACCGTCCCCAAAAGCCCTCCTGTAGCTGAACAGTGGGACGTTAATATTCACTCCCTCACTCCACTGTGTGATGCTCAGCATTACTCGTAATTTATGGATGTATCTAAAAAATTCTGTTCTAAAATTTATAATTTTTACTCAAATTTTTTTTTACTTTCGCAGTAATAGAAATATTTTACTTAAGTGGATGCTCTGACGTTCTTCATGCACCCTCACATTAATTTTATTTTCTACGGACTCCTCGGCAGTCGCCAAGCCCTGTCATTGGTTCATAGGAACCACTTTGATAACTTATTCCCTATAACAGGGTGGCCAAACCAAATGACTTTGTGGACCACTTCGGGAGTACATTATAATCCGCTGTGGTGTGCCCGCTTTCCTTTCCCTAATTGCTGGGAAAAAGTGGCCTAAATGGGTGGTCAAGAATTCTGACCTCTGTTCCCACGACCACTTCTTAGAGTCCTAGAGTAGACACATTCCCCGGCCTGCATGGAATTTCCCTTTCTCACGCATCCCGGTCGACAGCGTTTCTGGAGGAGGACAGTCCACTTTATGCGTCGGAAGTTTCCCACGCTTTGAGCAGCCGACGGACAAGGGATAGAGGAGAGCCGAAAAGAAGAACCAGGAGCAACCTAGGCTTTAAAAGGTACGGCGTGAGAATTTGTGAGAGAGAACCGTTCACACAAAGGGCCTCTCTAGCGATATAGAGCTAGAAACCTACTACGTTTGTACCCACGATTAAAGTCGAACTGCGAAGCCGAAGGACTGTGGTCCCTACTACCGTTAAAAAGGTGTCAACTTCAAGTGATTCTCATGATGAGGTGGATGTTTGAGATGAGCTGAACTTTACTGTAAAAAAGACTAACTGTGATCCCAATCTCGGAATAATTGTAAAAATATCCAAGTTAATTTTCCCTGTAATAAACTGTTTTGATAAGCTGATTCAAGTCATAACACCGCATATAAAAACATAAATATTACATTTGCACCCATTAAAAACATTAATTCAAGGGAAAATTTAAAACTGAAGGGATTTCTCTCATTGTTTTCATTATTTTTCATGTATGCAAGCATAGATTGTTTAAAAATAATGATGCAATGATTAAAAATGCCTAGATTTAGCAATAAGCAGCACGATAAAATTAAGTGAATGAAGCGTGATGCTGCTGGGGGGAGGGGGGGGGGTCGCTGCAATGCAGTGCTGCTCACTTCTAAGTAGAACAAAAATAGAAATAACGTAATAAAATAGAAACAGTTACACCGGATATATTTGTTACAAAACACTACACTAAAAACAAATATATTGGCCCAAAATAATCGTATTTTGTAAAGTTGTAATGAATCTGGAGGGCCACGAAATTATTCTATGAGGCTGTGGGTTGCCCCCCCCCCTTGCTCTAGAATCTAGAGAAGGTACATTCTCAGGGGCTATGGATCTAGAGTCTAGATACATATCCGAAGATGTACCTTATTTTATCTAATAAAAAATAAGGGCTAGAATGTTTTGATTCGTTCTCGTATTTAACAGAAACCCACGAAATGATATATTTAATTTGCATTTATTTCAACCCCCCCCCTTTTCTTTAAGAAATTCAATTTTTCTTTTGCTATACATTTTCCTTTATTTCTACCTTAATTGTACTTTATCAACCATAATTTTTTTTAAAAAAAATTGTTTAATAGACACTGAATCTGTGAATTATTTGTTAGTTGATTGAAAAAATCACACGGTTTTTAATGTAATTTATTTATTTATTTTTTAAAAAAAAAATCCTTGTTTCATCCTTTGTCTCTTAGATATCATCGAAAGACAATGCGTTACTTTCAAAGTTGTCAACAACTTTAAAAAGTGGACTACATATAGGTCAAACAATTTGTTTCGTGAGATTTAATTAGCATTTAAATCAACCGATCCTATCAAAAGTGACAGATTTGACACTTGTTGTTGACAATTACGTCTGCTATCGAGAAAAAGTATTCTGTCGAAACGTGTTTTTACCAGTATAATAATAAAAATTGCAGATATTTATAGGTATTACGATCAAAAACTATTATAACGATAACAACAAAAAGAAAAAACTGTTTTAAAAATTGTAAGAAAACAACTTGTTCGGTATGTAGAATCTCAATTTTTGTTTCCTTAGCACAACATGATTATCTTCAATATTTATGTTCAGGCGCATAGGAAATACTCATACAGCTAGTAAAACTGTAGTGCAAAGAGCTGAGCTTTATTGCTTATATTTATGCTTATTAAAATTTTGATTATTAACGTCGCACTTTTCAACTACACGAGGGCTTTTGGGGACGGAACGCGTAATTTTGAACCATGGTCAAGTGACGCGGACGACACCTGAGCTAGCACCCCCTCTCCTAACTACCATACCACACCAAAGGGAGGACGTTTGAGCTCTCGACAGATTTAAGGTGCATCGCTGCCCTACACGGCGGGTCTTCAATGGTGCTGGGCTCGAACTCGTGACAAGCCAGCCACGAGTCCGTTACCCTGACCACTATGCTACGGCGGCCCCAGAGTAGGACGATAATAAAGAATCAATGATAACATGTTACCTCTAGTTACTTTATGCCTTCTCTTATATTTTACATTTCTTTTCTATTATAATTGTGTTTCATTAATTATTATAATTGTATTTCATAAATAATATTAATGCGACACCATTGCTAAGCAATTACAAAAATATATCAATTGAATTTCTTATTAATGCTCGATTTCATTGACAGAGTTCTAGCTGGAGAAATTGTAAGTATCTTTTAAGATTGGATTGAGAAAATATCCCCAAACCTCTGTTTGTCTTAAATAATTACCTTCTAAGTCAGAGGTTCACAAACTTTTTTGTCTCATTGACCCCTTGCTATATTTTTTGGTTTAAGGTAGACCCTGCTTAATTAATATTGAATCTTTGAAAAATTATCAACTTAAATGTCTTTTTGATAGCTGGTACTACTATTCCTACTTTAAAAGAATTAAATTTCTATCTCTAATGAAGTATAGTGTTTAAAATTTAAAAAGTACATGTTAATAAATTAAATTAAAAGTTAATTAATAAAAAATGTTAAATTAACTAACTAAACGACAAACAAATTCTTCTAATAAGAGGGATGAAAATCTCTAGCACTACAATATCAAAATTTCAACATTTGATATCAATCTTGTCTGGTTTAACCTTAAATCTCCTCTTGTTGGTATTGTCCAGTTTTTTTCTTTATTATTATTTTGTTTGTTTTGGAGATTGACAAACGGGGGGGGGGGCGCTGAAACTCCTCCACACAAACTTCTTCACACTAAAAATAAAAAAAACTTCCTCACGATATTCCATTAGTTGGGACAAATAACAGGTTTGACTTTTCAAAGCCAAAATTGCTCTGGTATCCTTTTCTAAACTTTAAGATCTTCATTAGTGCTTATTACGATCAGTTCCAATTTTAATGTGACATTTTTTCCAATATGACTTTATGAATTCATTGCTTACTGTGGTATTGCCATAGTCAAAGCATTCTCAAACCTGGTTTCAAAATCTGAGTAAAAGACATTTAAATGTTGAACGTAGGTTAAGACGCTCTGACGGATTGTCTGTGCCAAATTTAGAAAAAAAAGAAAAGAAAAAAAAATTCGGGATCTCTCCAGTATTTTATATATACTTTTTTCGCTTATATATAACTCAGGAAATAAAAGCGCTGAAATAGTTCTTGTTTTAAAAAAAATTACGAGCCTTACAGTAGTCGCATACGATGTGTAACATCTGACATGTTATCGTGGTAAATTCGCAATAGCAACTTAAATTCGGAAGGGAAAAAAAGAAATCGAGTATGATTGGAAATAATTTTCTATGGAAAAATAATATCTTTAATAAAAATTTTATTTAATTAACACAAGGAGTAATGCAATTTTTTATAAAAAATAATTATTCTTGTTCTATTTGGGGAAGAGCGGTAATGGTAACTTGTGATAACTAAAATATGACACATATACTGGTGATTTCAAAGTATTTAAAAACCATTGAAAAATAGCGTCAATAACAGTACCACTGTTGTCGAAACATTTCGATTTGTGTTCATTTCAAGCTTGAGTTCATCATTCAAACAAGATATCAATCATTGGCATGGCCAAGTAATTTTAGCGCGTTTTTCACATGTTGTATTTTACAATAATGCAACTAATGAACTTTTTACTAACATAAAGTAGTGTTGTGTGTGTGTACTGTACCACTCCTCAAAATGTACTACTATTGAGCTAAAAAGAAAAATTTCTGGGAAAATTTTGTGGAAAATTCCGGAAAATTTTGTGGAATACTCGGGAAAATTTTGTGGAAAACTCGGGAAATTTTTGTGGAAAACTCGGGAAAATTCGGGGGGAAATTTTGAGGAAAACTCGGGAAAATTTTGTGTAAACTCAGTAAAATTTGGGTAAAATCCCGAGATATTCAGGAAAATCTTGTGGAAAATTCGGAAAATTCCATGGAAACTCGGGAATGAGTGAGTAAGGAATGTTAACGTCCCACTGTTCAGCTACACGAGGGCTTTTGGGGACGGTCCGCGTAATTTTGAACCATGGTCAAGTGACGCGGATGACACCTGAGCTGGCACCCCCCTCTCCTAATTACCACACCACACCACGGGTGGATGTTTGAGCTCTCGACAGATTTAAGGTGGCATTGCTGCCCTACATGGTGGGTCTTCAGTGGTACTGGGATCGAACTCATGACACGCTAGCCATGATCTGATGCCTAGACCACTTGGCTACCGCGGCCACATGGAAACTTGGGAAAATTTGGTACGATTTTGTTGAAAACTAGGTAAAATTTGAGAATATTTTGTTATAAACTAGCGAAATTCAGGAAAATTTGTAGGAAAATTCAGGAAAACTATGGGAAAATTTAAATATGATTCGGCTCATCTAGGGCACAAATACGACCAAATGCCGAAAACCCGAGGTCAATTGGTTGCTTATTGGTTGAGAAAAAAGTACGATAAAATATGGAACGAAGACGAAATTTGCATCCTAAAAGCGCTTTTGTTCCACTACGTGAAAAACGCGCTAAAAAGCTGTGAGAGGCTCGGCTTCTATCAAACTGAAGTTAACTTTAAAATCACCACTCCAAATCCCGGGAAGCGAGTGATAGTTTTTTTTAAAAAAAAGAGCAGAACCACATTCGGTATATGGTAAAAGTACAAAATACAGGAAATCTTTAATTTTTTGAACCGTTTGATTCGGAGAAATGTATACGACCACCGAAAACACTGTTTGTCCATTTTCAAATAAGGATTCTGCCGCACATATGTCCCCAATATCTTGACTAACAATACCCAGTCCACTTGTTTGACGATGAGTAATATCCATATGTCGAGCCACAACATGTAAGTTGTTCTGTTTGCGATAGATCGCAACACCAGCTGCTCTGTAGCCCGGTCGTTTAAATTGTACGCAGCAATGGAAGTCAGGTATCGAAAGACGTTCGTCAATGTCTAACCACGACTCTGCCTAGTGAGAAAACAAAAACGAAGATCCCACGACCTAGACCGCAGGGGGTGGGGGATGGGGTGGAGCTCCTCCCGAATGAAGGAGAAAAAACAGAATTTCCCTGCGAGGGTAGTGGTGTGCGCTGATTGGTCAAATTAAATAACGTTCCCTTCCCCAACTTCCTGTTACGCATTTCCGTCCCTTTTCACGAAATCACCCCTCCCACAAATCTCCAACAATCGAGAGGAAAGATGTTACACATCAAAAAAAAATTGCGCATTTACAAAATTATGTTGCTGAACGTATTCGGTTACCTTGACAATTGGTCGATTTATATATACTGTATAATATATTTCAGGTAATATTTTTGAAGTGATATTTTCTTTTGGCGCGTTTTACCGAAGAGTGAACTTGAATGAAGCGTCACTCTCAGGAATGTTTCGCTCATTCGGCTTTTTTCGTCTTTCGTCGGAAATCGTGTTTGGACAGGGTCGGTCAAGATTCAATAGTCCGCGACATCCACGCCCGTAAAAAGAAATCACGTGGCTGAGGTGGGGTGTTTTCTGTGGGTATTGAGTAATACTCAGCCTTCCCTCTTGTGTGCTTATATACATGGTTAGTTTTTTGTTTCCCAAAAGAGGAACAGTTGACACAAACTTCGAAAAAGACAATCCCTAGGGAATTTAAAAATAAATCAGAGGATATTTACGTATAAGAGTATCAAGTTTTTTAATAAACATAGCGGGTTATTGGGTGCATAATATAAAAACTCGACTGCAAATATATTGCGATTGCAAATATATATTTGTTGTAGATAAAAAAAAATCAAATTCAGAAAATATTGAAGGGACAAAATATTTGAGTCTTCTGGATAGAGGAGGTTTAAAAGTGCCCACAGATATTATTATGAAAATCATTTCAATGCAACATTTTATTTTTAATTTGTTAGTATCAAAAATATTCGAGTCAGATTATCTTAAAATTGATCGCCAATTATCTTGCTTTACAAGCATAACAGAAGCATATCTGGAATTACATGAATTGTGGAATGCTTTGCATTCGTTTCATTCATCTTCTGTAAACTGCAACACACCTGCATTTTCAAATTTATAAAAAATATTCATTACATTCGGAAATATATGCTTAAATAAGTATTCAAAATAGCGCAGTGAAGAAATTTTAACGGCGAAGGATAATCGAAAAATGAAGAAATTTAAGGCCAATCAAATAAATGTTTGCCTTTTATATTTCCTTGTTTTATTTATTTAAATATTCAAATATCTCGATTCGTATTTTATTCAATATGCATGCACTTTCTTATAATTCATTTTATCATACTATATAGAGAATGGATGTAGCATCAAATACTACAGAACCATTTGGGTTTTATCAGTCATGTATCGGAGAAATTTATGCAGCTAGATGTAGAGCAACAAACGTGGGACAAATAATTCTAATGGTTGCTGTTCATGTTTCACTAAATCAAAGTGTAGACAAAACTATCGAATTCATTCACAAAAATTTAGTTGCCTACACTGAAGCCGGATCGGCTCTCTGAACAAATTACCTATGATTTTAAGTGGGGATTTTAATGTAGATATTTTTTTTTTTCAAAAGACAAATCCAAACAGTTTATTTTTTAAAATCAAAATTCAATTTCTTTTGTCAAATGATCCAAGTGGAAGTATGGAAGTATGGAACAACGTTTGACGGAGGTTTTTTGGTTTTTTAAATAATTTTGAATCTATAAAGTATTACAACCTATTTCAGCTGCCATAAACCTATTGATTCCTTCTTAGAATACAATTAATTCACAAATAAGATTGAATATTTTGCCAAAAATATTACTTTATGAGTACAGATATATGAATAAATAATTTTATATGACAATACGGAAATCCCCTTGTTTTTATTCACCGAACTAATGCCTGAAATAACATTACGAAATTTGTTTTCACTTGTATCGTGTTGTCATAAGCACATACACTTTTTTTTTTAAGCGCTTAGATACAATAAAATCTCAGCGCTTCTACATTTAATTTATTTAAGAGCAAATATGCTAGCATTCATTATTTTTGAGATTTCAAATGTTATGCCCTTTCTGTCCCTTTTTTTCTTGCCCTTTTAGTTGCATCCCGATTTCTCATTTGTCCTTCAAAATCGAAGGGAGAATATCGCGTTTCCATTTCATTTCCACAAAAAACAGAGCGCTCGATAGAGATCTTTGGTTTGGCGAGCGGAGTTGGCGGAGTTTAGCGCTTTGCTGCAACCTCTCGGAAGATCGGCGCGTAGCACAAACAGATGTGTCGGAGTCAGTTTAAGCACGCTTTTCCCTCCGTTTCCTCATTAAGAACAGGACATGTGCTCAGGATAACCCCGCGACATACACTGTAAGTAAGGACCCTCTTTCTGTTTTTTTGTAAATATTTACTGAAAATGCAGTCAAGTTATGTATTTTTTTTATCGGAAAAGAAGTAATATTTCCATTAATGTAAACAAAATGTTTTTGTCTCCGCACACGGGTTTTACACGTTTATATAATAATTCAATTTCGGAAATTCTTGAAGTTGGTTAAAAAGATTATCCAATTCTTCCGGAAATTCCATTTTTCTGGAAGGTATCTTTTGCTTTCATTTTGTGTATTTTCAGAAAGAAATATACGGATTATTGTGTTAATAATTATTACTGTCCGAAAAAAAGTATAATATTCATATTGATTTTGCTTAAATTTTGTTTTTGTTTGGATACTTTTTTGATTTTCTCGAGGTGACATACGAGAAATAAGAGAATTTTTTTTTAAAAAAATCAAATGATCTGAAATAGTTTTGAATATGAAATTCTCGGATTTAAAAAAAATATATACAGTACAATATGTATAAGTATTCCAAACATCGTATTGTCGATCAAATAAAAAGGAAATTTCAGATTTTATTGAGGGAAGGGGGCTATCAAATAATTTATTAGAATGAAAATAGATGCGAATATATTAGCTTTTGTTTGTATCTTGATATTCAATTTAGAAATGCATATTTTTAATTAGTATACATTATACATATCACCGTCAAAGTTCGAGTGTACAGATTACCTAGAGAATCTACAGATTGACTGATTTGTTCCGTTAAAGTGCAGAATCCAGTGTTTTCCGCATTTTGACTGGGTAATTCACGGTTTCCATATCGTAAAATTTCAAAGTTTCTTTTTTTTCCCTTTTCTGTTAGGAATTTTGATCGAACGTTGAACCATTCAAAGTAATTTATCTTAATCATTTAAAAACAGAGTAGTAAAAATATTCAATAAAAACACTTCTTGACTTGAAACAAATGACATGTTAAAAGATCCAATATTACAAAGTATAGATGTACGTACCGATATTGAAATAGCAACCATGATAAACGAAACTAAAATTCGCTAAATTGCATGGCCAACTAAACAAAATGACAGCTAATTTCATTATTATAGTTTTTCAAATGACAGACGATTGATTCTATCAACTAATGTATTGGTTATTCGATTGTATTAATATTATTCTTGAAAGGTAAAAAAAAAAAACCCATTTAATTTAAACCTACAGAAACGTTGCTGTGGTTCCACCAAATATCTTGTTTTCACTTTAACGAGTGTTTAGTAGGTAATGTGCAGATTATCTAGGTAAATCGTGGATTCACCTAGGTAATTTGAGAAACGAAACAATTTTTCGTACTTTAACAAATCACCCTAGTTAATGTGCAGATTAACAGATTCCTGCACTTAAGCGTCGCATGCATTTTTCATGTGCATTGGTACAAAAATTGTCTGATGATTTCTAAATTGTTTATCATTTTCATAAAACTATTGCTAAAAATAAACTAAACAATCATTTTTGAATTGAATCTTTCGTTTTATTAAACAAAGGTTGGAATCCTGATTTAGGATCTGAATTAGGAGCTTTTATACACGTTTAGCGTTCTTCATTTTTTTGTATGAACCGTAAAAATGCAGTTAACACGCTCGTTTTATTCACCTTTCTTTACACATGTTTTTTTGTAAGTTTTTAAGCGGATATAAAATGTTTCGCAATAACTGCTTTATAATAAAAAGTCGCAAACAAAATTTATAACAACTGTTTTCTTATAAATGTTTTTTGTTAACATACATACGGAACAGTTCAAAAAACTTGTTTATAAAACAATTATGATAATCACGTAATTCAGTACTACGCTTATAATATTTTTACAAAATTTCGAACAATTTATTTTCTGAAGTTGCACGCATTTATGGAAGAAATTAAAAATATAGCATCGCATATCCTCAATGTATATTTCATGCGATTCTTAATATTAGTTTGGAGTCTCGGTTAGAATTCTTTCAACAGATTTAAAAATAAAATTTCGTATCATTCATCGACTTAACCAATAGGGTTAATGAATTTGTACATCCCCTTTCCGCACAAACCAGCTATATAGTTATAAATTATGATGTGAAATATTTATCTTAAATTTCTAAAAAAGTACCTTTAAAACCAATATTATTAAACATTTAAATACAAAAAATGTGTCAAAAATTAATAAGGAAATATATCTGAAATAAGAACTTTTTTTTTAAAGAAATAAGCGTAATTTTAGCGGAAACTTCCCAGTTTTTTATAAAGGTAGTTTTAATGCACTTTAAAAATAAATACCCATCAAATATCGATTTTCGCGTTTTATTCATATATTTTGCCCTTTTATAGCATACAAATGTATATATATATTGCTCTGCATGTTAGTGAGTTGTATATATATTTGGATATCTTCTAAACATAAACACTTAAAAACAAATTATGAATATTTAAAATTTAGTTTACTTCTTGCATCAAACCGTTTTATGTAGTTATTTGCAGATATAAAACTAATAATTGGATAGAATGCTTTGGGAAATTCTCATGAGCTTTTAACGCGAATACAAAAATAGGTTTAAATAAAAAAAATTTTATTTTGAGAATAGCCTTCAAAAGGCTCTAAACTATAGTAATTGAAAATGATGAAAAACTAATAGGTCTAAACGAGAATTTAATGAGTGTGATGAAAAAAAGAGTTGGTTTAAACGAATCAATGATTCAATGGATAATGAATCACAAGCTTAATAAAAATTTTAGTGGACTTCTATAAATCTAAAATAAAAAAAAGTGTAAGGTTTTTTTTTTTAAAGTTATTGATAGGTAATAATAGCTAGTTTCTCGGTCATCTAAAATAAAGATTTTTGAGGAGTAATATTAACTGAGACACACAATAGAAAATCTACGCCTCTATTGAGACAGAGTAGTATTTAAAATTTTAATATCCGTTTTTCAAAGCAGATTGAAAGTAATTTCGTTTGAAATCTGTATTATATCATGCATCATCATTATTAGATAAGCTATTATAAGTGATGAATTATACTAAGTTGGAAATTACCAAAAATTGTAGGGTGTGCTTTCAATTTTTCTTTTCCGTAAATGAAATTCTACGCAAAGAGTGAATAGATGTAAAACCACGTTTGCAAATCCGTAACCTGAGCACTTTTTTCGTTGCTTTTTATTATTTTGCGAACGTATTACTGCTTGTGACGCATTATGATTGAGTGATTCTAATATTAAACTCATTAAATGTCATGACTTGCAAAAGAACGTCATAATTCGAATTTTATTAACGTGCTCGATATCTGTGTCATTTATTGAACAGAAAACCTTCAGTTTTGTTGCTTCAATCTTTGAAAATGAGATTCAATTTTGGATGTCAAATACTTAAAAACCATTGTAAACAAGCAGGGACGTCTTCAGGCATGGGCTAAATGGGTCCGGGCCCAGGGCCTCTCCCTTGATGAGGGACCTCACTTCGTTCTGGAATCAGTCTTAATAAAATCATGATCAGGATAATTTTAATGGTCAAATATTCCCGTACATATACTTCGCAGGGCCGGCTCTAGCAGTTTTGCCGCCCCGGATAAAAATGGAAAATGTCGCTCCTTTCACCAATGTCGCCCCTCTTTCTATATATGTACACAGCATTTTATTACTTAAAAAGTTCAAAATAATTTGAAATTAAGGACATAATTACTTGTTATTTCAAACTAGTGAAATGTAAGGAAAGGAATCGTCAATTTAAGCAGGCCAATTTCTTCGAAAAATAGTTTGCTGATCGTGGGGTTCACAAGCTTTTGTTTTAACTTATAGTAACTATACTCTCAAGACTAAAATAAAACATCTCCAAAACCTCTTATTACACTTGTCCCTTTAGGATATCTGGCACCGGACATCGTAAAAGTGTAAGGAATGTCCTTTGTGATCGGGATGGGGTGAAAATTACTAGTGAAATATGTGTAAACATATTAAGTTTCATGCTTTAACATATACTCCCGTCTCGAACCCTTCAAATTTCAACATAAAAGAAAACTCTTGTCATCAAATATACAGAGTACAAAATAAAAATAATACGATACGTTAAATGAAATATCAAATTAGCTCCCAATAATATTTCAGAAAATATATAAATTTTTTTGTAACAAAAATTTTTTCCCCTCCAAATTTGATCCAAATACTGTCCTTAAAATTTGCCGCCCCAGGCAAAGGTGAAGTTTGTCCGGAATTAGAGCCGCCCTTGTTATCCGAAAAATGGGGAATTTCAAACTGCCTGTGTGTCAGGTGGCAAAAGTGGTAATGTGATGACCATTATCCATACTTAGGCTTAATACCATAAATAAGCATTCAACTCATTTAGTCGAAATTTTGTGAGATTGTGATTCGTGCACATTTGTTTCAAATGGCCGTTCGAACGAGTACTTGACAATGCATGCTATATACTGTCTACTTTAAAGATCCCAAATAGGGCCTAATTTTACATAGGGGCTCAGGGCCTCAAAAAGTCTTAAGACGTCCCTGTAAACATTGAGATAAGAAGTATCTAATGCATAAGAACGCGAGTTACATTGGTTGAAGAATCTTGGTCTCGAACTTTTGACCTTTCTACATCACCCAAGACCCGTCGTAAGAACTTTGGTGAGAGCAGCGGGACAGGTACGCTTTGAATTTATTGAGGTTTTGTCATTACGTTGGCGTAGTGTAGAAGTTTGGAGTTCCGGGTCAGGTGTCGTCTGCATGCAAAGTAAATAAATAGTCAAATCAATCAATTGCAAACCCTTCCAATATGAGCTTCAATTGGTTTGTATTGTATTATTTGTAAACAACTGGTGAGTCTTTACAGGAACTGGGCCTCAAATAGAATGAGCCATCACCAACCGGCAACTGTTGTTACTAATGCCACCTGTCTGTGTGATGGTTTCAGATTGAGGCCCACGAAATTTATAGCGGCAAAGGCTAGATGTACGCCTGCCGTTAGTCGTAGCTTTGAGAAGCGTACAGGGGACTATGCCAGTTAACTCGGTCCCGCCCAATTTTGAGAGAGAACACCCTGGGGGTGGTCAGGGGCCACCACCTTTCTTCCCTTTTCACCATCCTCACGAGAGGACTTGCGACTCGACGGCTATTTAGAGTACCCTCATGCCGTGAAGGCACTATACGGGAACAAACATCCATGCTTTCTTCGGGATTCGAACCCAGGCCCTACGCCACAGCAATTAGTGTCACTAACCACTATACCACATGGGCAGTTCTGACCGCAACTAAAACCACTCTTGTCCGATATGTTAATGAAAATGAAAGTAATTATCATCCATGTGTAATTTAAAATGAAAGGGATGTGCCAGTTCAGGTATGTCCCCGACACTTATGCACTTAAATGTTAAGACAGCTTTATAAAAATGTGGAAGGACACGGTCTTTTAAATGATAAGGACGGGAATTTTTTACGGGTGGTTCTGCGAGTTCTGTTATTAATTGTACTCTCAGTATGACTGGGTCTTCATTTTTTAGTATCATGAAGGTACTCTTAAATAAGAGGGCGTTTGACAACGGACTTGGTTACCTTTTACCAAGGTCAAGAGACGAAGACGACGCATAAGATGACATCATGCTATGATTTGTTGAGCTTCGAAACATTGGATGGGCATCAGCCCCACTAAGCTCATTAAAGATCATCCCGAGTGAAATTAGGAGATGACCAAGATGTACGATATCCGAATCCTCTGCCCTTTTAATATGTGTTTTTCACTCTGCCACCAGTATAGTCAACATGGCTAACTGAGCTAAACCTTTGGCATACAAAGAGGATAATTACGAAGCCTTCTTTTTAGGTAGAAAGGGAACGAACTCATTGAAACGAACTCAAGTGTCGTCCTCGTCATTTGACAAAGTTTTAAGATGGCGAGGTCCGCCACCAATAGACCTGGCTCTTTCAATTGTTTCTTTCTGTAATTCATAAATTAAGAGAATGGTTGACAAAAACGGAAGATATTTTTATGAAAAAATGGAAACGTACCTGATGTGAAATGTATTATAAAAAAAAAGCAAAATTATAATTTTATAATAATTTCTTTCTAAGAATTTGAAATTATAAAACTGATTATTAATAATTTTTCAATTTCTCGGGGTGACAACTGTTTGCTTAAAAAATGGCACTAAAACAAAAATCTATATTAAAAGCGAGAAAAAAAACCAATAATAAGATCAAATGTCCTAAAAATGGCAACTATTAATGGAACTTTTTAGAGTAAATATAAAGCTAAATTTTTTAAAATAAAAGATAATTATTATTGTTTTAAATAACAGTTTTAAATCGATCACTTTTTCTTTAAAAGGTATGCTTATTGAACAGAATGCGGTGATGCCTATCCAGAGTATGGAATCCGAAGCGTAGTAACGTGACTCCTAGACAAATGGATCACTTTTGTCCAGAGGCTGTTACTGGCTTATTAAGTTATCCCTACAGTACTCAAGCTTTTCCCCAACAGCGATTTGGCGCATGCGCAGAACACAGCGTAACGCTTGTGCAAATTTCACTCCTCGTAAAATTTCCGTACAGGGGGCTTAAAATGAAAATCGATTCTTGGAGTAAACTCCAATAAAATAAAATCAAAACATAAATCCTTAACTTCTGATATTGCAAACCTGTGCCTAGTTGTATATCATCCTATAGATAAATATAGTTACTTGCATAAATAGGATGAAATCAAGAAGATAAAAAACCTTTCAAAAATCTGCGGTACTAACAAATTTTGTAGCCCTGTTTATAAAACAGATTCGTTTTCGTCATCTTTTTTCGCCATTTGTAACTTTTATGAAGTCTTGAGCGCAACGTCTCCTCTTCTCGCCCTACTTCCCTCCGCTATTTTTGAGGAGAAATGGAACACAATAATATTCTTAGCATTGTGGCGCGATTATGGGCGAGTTGGAAGTGTTCCTGAACGTGTCGCCTCGATGACAGCTCCCGTTTGTTTTTGCTCCCCGCGCTTCACAAATATTACATTTTTCACGAACTCCCGCTTTCGACAAACATTGCGTTTAGGCTCTATCGCTACATTCAATGCGGAAACAGAATCCCTTGGTAATTTGTCATATTTCTCTTTCGGAATATTACACCATCGTTTTTGTAATATTTTAACTTTGAAGGGGAAGGAGGAAATGAAAATATGTCTATTCTCAACTCCCTAAAAAAGAATTCAAAATTTACTTCAATGCTTTGGGCTCTAAATCAGAGGTTCCCACGCATTTTTGTCTCATAGACCCCTTGCCATGTTTTTCGCTTTTAGGTAGACCCCTGCTTACCTCGAATTGAATTTTTCGAAATTTATAAGCTGGTATAGATCTTCCTACTTTAAAAGATTTAAATTTCTAATTGTAGTCAAGTATAGCGTTTACTTAAACACATGTTAATTAAATTAAAACTAATTAATACGTATAAAATAACTGAACAAACAAATGTTTTAAATGGGAGGGATGTATCTGGTGCTTCAATAACAAATTTTTAACATTTAGTATTAATCTTGTCAGGTTTATTCCTAAATCTCATCTGTTAGTAGTGACTAATTTTTCTTCTTTTTCTTTTTGTATTGGAGATTGTGTGCTTTTCCTAGTGAGGAGTTTCGGTTTCCAATTAAAAACTTTCTCACAATATTCCATAATTTGGGACAAATAACTGGCATGCCATTTTAAAGCCAAAATTGCTTGTATCTGATTTTAAACTTTGCTCTAAGATCTTTGTTAGGGTCTATCCCGATCAGTTTCTATTGCAATAAGAATTTTTTTTTCAATAAGACCATATGAATTTATTGTCTACTGTGGTCTTGCTACAGTCATAGCATTCTCAAACCTAGTTTCAAAATCTGAATAAGGGGCAATTAAGAGCTGAACTTAGATTGAAACGTTCTGACGGATTGTCTGTGACGAATTCGTAAAATTCGTGACCTCCAATATTATATTGCTTTAGCTTAAATCTGGAAAGAAACGCTGTGGAATGGTCCTTGTTTCAATAAAATTTATGCTTTTACCCTATAACTGCAAATTGATCTCATTAAATTTAGTAAATAGGTAAAATCTCGTTTCCACTTGATTAAATGTTCTTTTAAAATTAAAGTTACAATCTCTCTCTCTCTGGTTTAATGTGAGCCACTATCACATAGACCCCCCCCCCCCATTTACGCTTCATATGCTCCCAAATTATTTTTTCGCTTACGTGGACTCCTTGCACGTCGTTATAGACCCCTGGGGGTCGATGAAGACCACTTTGGGAATCACTTGTCTAAATTATTCTAATATGCATACAATACACTTGATTATCCGGAAGCCGCAAAACCATCGACAAAAGAATGGAATTAATGAAATCGTCTTCTTTATTCTAACACTGTATCGTGGCCACGGTATCTAGGTGGTCAGGATCTAACACTGCGCTAATAGCCTTCGTATTGCTTTTTTCTGCGACGTTGTTGTAACTCTCACTCACTCACGTTGGCGTTGTGTGGAAGATTGGAGAATGAGGTGCCAACTCGGATGATATCCCGGTCCCTGACCTTGATTAAAAATTCGAAGGTCTGTTGAAAAATCCTCTCATTGCTTCAAAGGACGACGTTAAGAAATAAGAGGGTAGTAAGTGTTTGCTTGCATTTTAGAATAATTTAATAGTATTGGATGCATAGAAGTAAATAACGACTTTGCATCTGCTTGTGCATTAGTGACTACGGTAACCTTAGTGGACAAGGTACCGGATCATGGCTGACATGTCATGAGTCCGTGTCCAGTATCACTAAAGACCCGCCGTGTAGGGTATCGATGCACGTTAAATCTGTCGAGAGCTCAAACGCCCCCCCATAGGTGTAGTGTGGTAGTTAGGAGAAGGGGTGCCAACTCAGGTGTCGTCCTCGTCACTTGACCATGGTTCAAAATTACGAGGTCCGTTGTTAAAAGCCCTCGTGTAGCTGAACAGTGCAACGTTAATATTCACTCACTCATTCACTCACTGCTTGTACATCACTAAAATTTTTATTTTCAAGAATATTGAAAGTGATGAGGAATTAGTTGGTTTTGAAATCAATGCTTGTGATGTACAGTCTTGAAAGACATAGGTCGGTGTAAAAATTGCTCATCTAGCATCAGGATAGATTCAGAAAACAATTTAGTTGGACAAGAAATACTGAATGACTTTGAAATCGTACAATGTACTACCGGATTTGTGTGAAATGAGCCCCTTCCTGTAGTAACCCTGGCCACCGTAACCCTGTAGTCAAGGTCAAGGACTTGTGGTTGGCGTGTCATGAGTTCCAGCCTTGAATCGTTGAAGACCGCCGTGTAAAGGGTTTGAATCACATTAAATCTGTCGAGGCTTAAATGTGCTCTAGTGAGTGTGGTGTGGAAGTTACGAGAAAGAGTATCAGCTCAGAGGATATCCTCGTCACTTCTATATAGTTCAAAATGACGAGGTCCGTCACCAATAGCCCCAGTGGCGTAACGGAAAACATTAGCCCCCCCCCCTGCAAAGTCAGGTTTTGGGCCCCAAGTCGGATCTTACAAAGGATTGCAAAATTATATATACTTAGTGTCAGTCAAGCTTTGGGCCCCCTAGAACCTTGGGGTTCCCCTGCGGCGCGGAAGTGTACGTTACGCCACTGAAAAGCCCTCGTGTTGCTTTATAGTGCCCTCGCTCACTCCCCCGCAGAAGACCGGTGCTTCTGTGCTAACACATGGAAGCTTTACTGAATTTCTTAATGCAATAAGACACAAACTGCTTAAGAAAAATTAATTCTGAGGAATGTGCGTGGCATCATTCGGAGAAAGGCGATTGAAAAGACGAGTTGACTGTCTATTTTGATCTGTAATAAACGAAACAAGCTCAAACTTTAAAATGCTTTGCCTATTCTTCCAATATCTCATACATACTGACTTAAAATGGAATTTTTGTCCCCTTCACCCCCCCCCCCCACACATTCTGGATAACCGAGAGTCTATGTTCGAGAAAGGTTCTGTTATATATATATATATATATATATATATAGTGAGTTTAGGAATTATTTGTATCTTGCTAAAAAAATGTTTTTGGACATCGTTTTTTAAATCTTTTTTTATTTATGAATTTCTATACAAATAAGATAACTTTTCAGGTAGAAGCTCCTTTTACATGGAACCTTCTCACATCTCTGCATAAAATCAAAACGGGACATAAATAATTTCAATTGTTTTAAAACAGTTGTGTGTGAATATGCGAGCTTCTTAGCGTATTTAAATATCTCAATACGGGATTAAATAGTTAATATCTCCTTGTGTTATCCTCCATAATCAATATAAAGATTTTGATACGTATTTGTTACGTATGAAATTTCGAGTAAGATTTTAAATAACTTTTTTCCATTCTTCACTTAAATGTAATGGGGGTTCTTTTTTCCTTCATTCTAGTGAGTGAGTGAATATTAAAGTCGCCCTATTCAATTATACGCGAGAGTTTTTGGCGACGGACCTCGTTTGAACCATTATCAGGTGACAAGAGTGACACCTGAACTGGCACCCCCTCTCCTAACTTTCACACCACACCAATGGGAGGACGTTTGAGTATTTTTAAGCGTACTAGCTAAGGTAACCAAGGGGTCAGCCGATTAATGGATTGAGACATGATTCTACTATTAACCCCTTTTTGTAGAAGGGCTAAGTTATGTAAATCTATTGGGGCTCGAAGTCCTCTCGTTGGCATGGTGAGTGAAGTGTCAACTGGGGTGTCGATCTCGTCTCCTGATCACAGGTTTCGCGTTGCTTCCAAATGAGGAGTAACAAACAAACGTTAATTGACTCCCCATGATTTCTGTAGAATCTTGTTATGACCTCCTTAAATCCAAATTTTTTCCTTTTTTAGCTTTCATGAAACCAATAATGTTAAAATAGATCTGGCGTATATGTATATACCGGAAGTGATTATAATAATTGGATGAGTGTCATAAGAAACTGAATAACTTATACCGTGGATCCAGAAGCTATTAGAATTGAAACAACTGCATGAGCTATTTCGAAGATGTATGCAAGTAGATCCCCCCCCCCTTTTACTAAAATAGATCTTTCCCTGCAACTGCTGTGCATGTCAAGTAAGCGGAGATAACACTCCCCATCGATGTAATGGGAGTGTCTTCTGTGATATATAAACCATAAACAGTTTTAATGTACACTTTTGGTTTAAGTTATCAGCGGATAAGCAAAGACGTCTTAAGGCATGAGCCAACTTGTCCCGGGAACCGGGCCTCAGCCGCAATCCTTCTCAACTCAACCTTAATAAAATTATAATTCGAATAATTTCAAAGGTCAATGTTATTTCTGTTTGTATTCTCCGAAAATTTGTGAATTTCGGACGATATGTTAACTGGCTACATACGATGACCGTCGTCCACGTACAAGCCTAGACCTACCGCCATTTACTCTTTCAGTCAAAAAGCGGCAGTCGGTTTGTGGGATTGTAAGTCATGCATTTTTATTTGTTTCGGGTTATTGTGTGTACAAGTATTTCACAAGCTATATTATGTACTGTTTACTTTTTAGAGTCGTAAATGAGGCCTACATTTGTGTTGGGGCCCAGGGCCTCAAGAAATCTTAGGAAGTCCCTGCGGATAAAATGGAGTCCAACTCTTTTTTTCTATTTGTTTTGAGTTAGTTGTTCAAGTATGATAGATAAAAGAATCCTTGAACTGTACAGTTCCCACTATGCATACTCAAGAAAAACGGGACTTTAAACGGGAATGAAAGGAAGAAAAGATGATTTACTGTTTGGAAATGTTTTACAAAATAATTGGCACAGTAATCAATTATTTCGGCTTGATTTCAGTAACCCGCGTAGCCAAAGAAAAAGTGGGTTTACCCAAAAGACTAGAGCGTCAAAAAAGCTATTAATTTTAAATATTTCTATTTCATATGAAGAGAATCCTGTACCGTTTGCCTCGCTTAAGTTTATATTGAAATTTTTTTTCAAGAATTCAGAATTTTTTGTAGAATTTCAAAATTCCTTTGTGGACTTCATATAAGCATTCAAAATAGTAAATATTAATTATTCTTTATTTTTTGTTCGTATTGCTGTAGTAGTTTTTCCGGTACGGATTTCTGCTGTAACGTTTGGGATAATTGATGCGTAGCGTGAGACTTAAGAAATTAAATTATTGGTTTATTACGTCTACAAGCTCTTCATTGCAATATGTACGTTTGGTTACAAGTTATTTAAACTATTGACTATTTCTGTTCTACAGAAAATGTTATGTGTGAAAGGGGAGGCAAAGACATTTTCTTTTTCGAGTGCTTCAAAAGGATTGTCCTCAACTTTCATGAGGTGGAGGTTCTCGTTTCTTAAACCTCGAATTACATTTGGGATTCCGGCTCCCTGGTGGAATCCTGCGTTGGTTTTCTCACAGACATCTTCTGTCGGCGTGTTATCAGATGAAATATTTTAGGAGAGCGCGTGTCAATGTAAACTGCGCAATGCTTTCCACATAAGGAGCCGATCTTGCAGCTGAGAGGCTGGAAAACGTTACGCTGGTCCATACAGAATTTCTTCAATTTTCTCTAATATTGATACCCAACTTAATCGGCAATCAGATGACGACGTTGGCACCAAAGCTGATACTCACCCCGTTCTTTTATCCATGGCATATTAATGACAGGTGAGTGGCTGCGGTAGTGGTGTGACCGGCGTTTTCGAGTTGCAGGTTTCAAATGTAGTACCACTGAAGACCTGCCGTGTACCTTTAATCTATCGATGATCAAGACTTCCCGTTGTGGATCGGGGGTGCCGACTCAGGGGTGTCGCTCTTGCTACTTGACAGAGGTTCAAGATGATGTAGGTCGACAGCAGCGCTTCACAGTACTCGTAAATTAAAATCAAGTCGTGCCACGTGATTCATGCTGAAAAAACTCGAGGCAGGTGATGTTTCCGTCGAGTCCACTAACAAATAAGTAGAGTTGAGAGGTCGATGCACAGTCGAGACTTGAATTTGATATTGAGAGAAAATTCAAAGAATGGGGTGCCGACTCGGATGTCGTCTTCGTCACACTTAACCACGGTTCAAAATGACGAGATCCTTCACCAATAGCCCTTGGGTAGCTTCGAACATTAAGTGTGACATTAATTTATAATCGAATAGATCTCGAGTACTTATAGCCCCGGTATGACTATGATCGGAATGATTAACGAACATCGATCATTAATGCAAAATGGCTCTTTAATGGGCTCAAATACCCTTTATTTATTTTCAAAGGTAATCTAACTGCGTGAATGACTCGTAGCTGCGGTAGCTTTAGTGGTTGTGGTCATCAACTCATGACCGTCGTTTCATTCGTTCGAACCCCCCCCCCTCAGGGGGCTCACCTTCTTTAGGTGAGTACGGGTGTCACAATCCCGAGGTGCCCTAGTGATCTTTTCCTTTTCCCACGGGATTTACTGCCTTTGGTAAACACGGGCTTCACGAACCCGGGGTACCCTAGTGATCCTTCTCTATTTTCGACCCTCTTTCTTGTCATTCAATTTATTCTTTCTTTCTCTTCCCGTCTAGACCACAGATAATAAAACAAATGTTTGACGCAGTTTAGCCGAAATCGGCTCTTGCGTCAATAAACCCCAAAATCAATCACTCACTCATTCGTTCGAACTGTAACCCCTCTGAAGACCCACCGTGTAGATAGATTCATGCACGTTAAATTTGTCGAGGCTTAATGTCCTCTCGTTGGCGTGGTGTGCTAATTTGGAGAAGAGATGCGAGCTTAGATGTCATTCTAGTTTTGGCCTTGGTTCAAAATGACGAGGTCCGCTGCTAATAGCCCTCGTTCTGCTTTATAGTAGGATGTTAATGAAGACTCACTCGTTTGTGAATGAATCGGTAATTGATATTGGTTATTTTTGTACAATCCTGTCACATGTTTTAATTATTTTTAATCTAATACATCACTTTTCAACAGGATGCTCAAAAAAATTATGCGAGCAAAATTGATTTTTATGTAAATATTGTGCATTTCTTAAAAAAACAAGTCATAACACACACTGCTATTTATAATTCAAGTATTTTTTAGGTTGCCCACCTGTAAAAACTTTCTCAATCGTTACATAACCGTAATGAAAGGCGTATTTTTCAAATTTCTCCCATATTTTCCCATTTCAATCTTTTTTGGACAATTCTCGCCTAAAAAACTCTGAAAACAGTCCGAAGTAATCAATCCTCTACTCGAGGAAGAAAAGATACAGTAAAAAAAAAAAGGGCGACATTAGAGAGATAATTTTTTTGTCGCCCATCCGTCGTCCTGCTGGGGCCTTATCCTCTCGATCGTCGTAAATTGGAGAGGCTCCCCTTTTTCTCTTCTTGTATCTGTTTGTTTTGGAGGACAAGGGCCGTCCTTGTTCGCCGCCCGTCCAAAGGTCGGCGCGGAGAGAATCTGGCCAACATCTGAGCATTCCGCGAGGCGCATTCTAGCCTCACGTCAGAGTTCACTTGTACACAGTGATTCCGAGAAACATTCCTACTCCTCCCCAATCCCGGTAGTTCTACTTAAAGCCCTTCATTATTTTTAGGGGTTTATTAGTAATAAAATAAGAATTTGTTGATATATTATCTGGAAAAAATTAATAGTTTAAGAAAAAGGAACTTTGATTTAAATATTATTATGGGAGTCCACAGTGACTTTCTAGGAGGGTACGCGAAGGTCTGTCATTTAATGTTAGGATTTTCCTCTTGTACAGACTCTGAAAGGAGTGATGGAAAAATTGAAAGATATCCATCATAAACTAGATTACCAAATTGCCCCCAATGAAAAACTCTACAAGAACACGTATTTCGATCAAGAATATTAAATCAGGTTTTTCTAATTGTTTATTCATATCCATTATTACTGCGCCCTATTTTCAAAAAAAAAAAAAAAAAAAAGTAAAAACATTTGTACAAAAATTAAGAACTGGATTCATTGCGCACCAATACGGTAACGATTGCATTTCAGTCACTCGGCTTTGTATTAGGAGTTGGAGAGAGGTATTAAAACTCTTGGGAGTCCTCGACGCCAGGTTGATACACAAAGGGGTGGGGGCAGTGCCGGTTTAGCCATTGGGCTCTTGGGGAGGGGCACCCAGGGGCCCGGACTCGGATAATGTGAACTTTATTATATTTTCTGGTAACAAATTTTAATCCGCCAGTACCAAGGGGGCCTGTTGATCTTTCGCAACCGGGGCCCGAAATTATCTTAAATCGTCCTTGAAGAGAGGGAAGCGGCAATCGAAAGTTTAAGAACCACTGATGTATATTTTATTTTGCGTTTAGAGACATCGCTCTCATCGTTGTGTTAATTCGCATTCCTCGTTCCTTCCTCATTCAAAATGCTCCTTCGCCTAGATTCAAATTTTGTCTAAAAGCAACGGTATTGTGTTTCTGTTCAATGAAAGGAAAGTGTGTGAGATTTTTTTAAATTTTTTTTTTAATATCATTTTTAAAGAAGTCATAATCGGAAAGAATATCTAGAAATATATTGAGTATTTTTTAAAAATGCTATATACCTCCTTGTCTTTGACGACACAATTCGATAAATCAGTTCACAAAAATTCTTCACTTTTTCAAATGAACGCATGCATTAAAAATATTGTTATTTCTGAATCACCAGGAACTATTTAAACACACGCATGCAAAAAATGAGATTACTTTACTACTTTTATGAGAAGATTTTTTAAAAATATTTAGCGCATGATATAAATGCATGTTCAAAATAATTTAATAATTCATTGTTTATTAAATTGGTTCTACGAAACAAAATGACGACTATTGGCAACGGATCTCGTAATTCTAAGCCACGCTCAATTGACGAAGACGATATTTGAGCTGGAACCTCGCTGCTTAAACTTCCAAACCATGCCAATGCGATAATTTACAGCGTCGACAGATTTAACTTGCATCAGCTCACGTACATGGCGTGTGTTAAAGTGACACCGGGACTTGAACGCATGATTTGACTTATACAATGCTGACCACACTTCGTGATAATGACGATCGTGATCTTGACTTGGTTACCCCTCAAAATTTTGCAAAAGATGCAGATTTTAGTACTGTACACTTTTGTGAAGGTTGCACAACACAAAATTATATGAATAAAAAATAATATTAAAACATTGATAAAATGAAACACAGTTAAAATAAATTGATTCCGTGATTACAAACCTTGCTTCGTTGACAAATACACTTTTATGAGGAAGAGTATAAATTATAGTTTAAATAGCTAAAAAACACGCTATTATAGTTAATCGAACTAAAAAATAAAAAATTCTTAATATAAGAATAAAATGACTAACGAGAAAATGAATGCGTCATTGTGGTCAAAGCGTGGGGTGCTTTGCACTACATTTTTACACTAACTCTGCATTTCGGAATAGAACTAGTAAAAAATTATAACAATTGATATCGAACACCCCACGCTTTTACCACAATGACATTAATTTTCTCGTTAATCATTTTATTCTTAAATTAAGAATTATTTTTTACTTTTTAGTTCGATTCACTATAAAAGCGTGTTTTTTAGTTTTTTTCAAGCAATTTTCCTTTTTTTGATTTTCAACAAAAGCGTGTTTTTTTTAGTTTTTTAAAATAGTATTTATTCATTGATGAAAAAATCTTTTTTGTTTGTTGCATTTGTATTAATCATGAGCATTTTTGCCGTAGAGTTGTAACTAAATATTTTAGTCGCCAAATCTGGAAATGGAAAATCGTTAATCCTTAAATTATATATTGTATTACTATCGGTCCTTGACAAATGTGTACAATTTCGAATTAATCTGGCCTTTTAAAGTGGGTAAAAATCGAGTTTAAATATTTCGTTGCATACAGGCGAAGCTAATAAAAGCGTGTTAAAAAAATGCGACTATACGCTAAAACGAACATATCAGTTATTGTATTCCGGAATTAAATACATTTGTAGCATCTTCAAAATTAAACTAGTCTTTAAAATGGTTTATTTAACAACTTATTCAATACTGACAACTGAATCGAGAAAAAAGCAGCATTTTAATGTGTCTGAGATGACGAGAAACATCGGATGTAAAAACTGGAAAGTATTCTCATTTCGAGCGGGAATGGGAGGGGGGGGGGACAAGTCATTGAAAAGTGAATTCTCCATCCATCTGCGCTCATTAAGTTTTGAAAAGATGATGAAGGCATTCGAAAATCTTCGTCATCTGCTCTCTCATTAAGTGCTTAGGGCCTCGTCATTACGACTTTTCTCTGGGTCAATACACCTCCCATTTTTTCTTTCTTTTTTTTTTTGTTTCTAATTTTTGTTTAATAAAGAAAGAGTATCTTGGTTTATTCATAGCAAACTTTCTTATTTTAGGAGTAGTTGTGAACTTTTTTGTTAAAAGTTTATTAGTGAACCCTCAGAATCATTTTAAAAAGTCAAAGATAAATTATGATTTTGCGCTTTAGGCATCTGCCTAAGGCGCAAGATATTTGGGGGGGGGGGGGAGCAAGAAAATGGAGTGCGAAAAAGAGAAAAAATTAAAATTACAGCGAACGAACCACCGCCTTGCGAATCAAGTATGCGTTGTTTGTGTGTATGTGCGCGGAATTATGGAAAACACATCTACTATGGAAAATGAAAAGCTTAACAGTTTGATATTGCTATGCACTCAAAATAATATTGATGGTACAATATGGATAACAATGATGTTATGATACAAAGTAAATTGATTACAATGATGTCATTGACGATTTTTCAAGGATCGAAGAAAACTTTTATTGTACAAGTACAATGACAGAGTGACTCAACAAAAAGAATAAGGATGTTTAAAAGTGATAGATAGTGTAAAGAGATGATAATTAATAGGTTGATAGCAGTTCATACAATAATGTATACTCTATACAATAATTGAAAACTATTTCATAAATTTACTGTACTAATTTACAAACGGGTGGTGGTTCGTGATGCCGTAAAGTAAGAAATGAACAAGAGTGGCCAAACATGCCATTATTCTTTCCTTATGCTGCCAGTTGTATGTTGCCTATCCGGGACACGGCGGGCTCATAGTTGGTGGATAATGGAAATACAAAAACAAGATATCAATCATTGGCATGGTCAAGTAATTTTAGTGCGTTTTTCACATGTTGTATTTTACAATAATGCAACTAATGAACTTTTTACAAACAGAAAGTAGTACTGTATCACTCCTCTAAATGTACTACTATTGAGCTGAAAAGAAATAATGACACAAATCTGTATCAGCACTAACAAAAGCCCGGACAAGGTGACTTAACTCCTTGTCTAGGCATAAAACTCTCTTCTATGTATTTATTCTTTTAAGTTTTACAAGGAAAAGTATATACAATTAATAATAACTTAACAACTACATTACTTAAAGTTTATTTAGCTTAACTAACAAAGGCTTATGGAATGAAAAGAATGACTCGTATACGTAAACATTTCCTCTAAAATGCAGATAGATTTTCTCTTAAAACTTTTTGCAAACAATAAATTTAATAGGTAAAATTTGAGAAAATTTTGTAATTTACTAGCGAAATTCAGGAAAATTTGTAGGAAAATTCGGGAAAACTATGGGAAAATTTAAATATGATTCGGCTCATCTAGGGCAGAAATGCGACCCAATGCAGAAAACTCGAGGTCAATGGGTTGCTTATTGGCTGAGAAAAAGGTACGACAAAATATGGAACGAAGACGAAGATGAAATTTGCGTCCTAATTGCGCTTTTGTTCCACCACTACGTGAAAAACGCGCTAACAAAGAAAAGAGAAAGAGTAAGAGAGTTAAGGGAAAATTTCTCTCGAACCAAAACTGACAAGGTAAAAACAAAAGAATATATAATAGTGTGAAGAAGGCGTAACAATTTGAAGTTCGTAGGGCACCAGTTAGTTTAAAAACGGCCCTATTTTCATGTTTAAGCTATTATGTGAGCAGTTACTTTTTAATAATTAAATATAAAAATTTTATTTTTTCTACAGTAAAATATTTTAAAAGCCTGTTAGAGCTTCAGAAAATTTTTACCTTTCAATTTTTTGTGATTTGTTTTTAATAATGTACTAATTGAAGTAATATGAGTTTTAAAAATTATGCATTGAATAAATTTGTGTATCGAAGTAAATAAATTTTGTAATTATGCATTACTTGGAAGGAAATCCTGAAAATTATGTGATACGATTTTTAAAAGATGAAGTTTTATTCTGAGTGTGAAATCCATGAATCATTTGTTTGAGACATACGAATTAAACAAAAATGAAATGCTTGACTAATACGCGAAGAGTATAAATCAATGTTTAAAAAAATAATTACTCACAAAAGTCTTCTAAAGCTTCGAAAAAGAATAAAGCTTTCACTAATGAATATAGCAGTCATTTTCTTTCACCTTCTTGGTTTCAGTGTATCATTTTTTTTAAAATCAGCTTTAATATTTAATCATTTCTTTAAATAGAAAGTTGTTATAAATTTGCCATGATAATAATACCATGTATAATTTTCATAAATACCATGTATAATTTTCATAAATACCATGTATTACTGATTTTTCTTAATTGTACAGATAATCTATAAAAGTACCACTAATCTATAAATTAATCTGTTCCCCTCCCTTTTTAACTCTGTAGGGTATTTCATAGCTTGAGGTTTAAAAGAGAAAACGCAATTTGTGTGTGTGAGCTTTAATCTATAAAAGAATAATATTAAATTTAATATTTAATCCATTAATTTCAAGAGAAATAAAAAAAATTCGTCTACTTGAGGTTTTGCAACAACATTCATAATTGGATATGTGAACTAAAAACCTTTTAACTTGTGAATGTTTTTTGTTTAACACAGGTAGATGAAAGAAAAAGTGCCCCCTTCACTTTATTTACTTTTTCTTTTATTGTTAGAAATATCGAATAGAAAACATTTGAAAATTTTTTCCAAAAAATAACAGCACAGAGTAATAACACATATTTTTAAAGGTAAAAAATTTTTTTCCTAAAGAAATTATCAGTTAAAGTTTATTTTTTCAGATACTGAAAAAGTTTGCAAATTTCTTTCTTGGCTTTCTCAATAAATTTTGTTTTAAATAATGAAATTTATAATTTTTTTGTAGATTTTATTATATAAGAGTGTTTAAATTCGTTCATTGAATCAAAGAAAATAAAAGGTAAACATAATTTAGGTGAAATTTACGGTGGGAGATTATTTTTCGTTTATTTGAAAAAATAAATTGATATATCTTCATATTTTGCTGTCTTACTTTCAGTTATTCTTTTATAAGATTAAAATTCAAAGTATGTTATTTTCGTTTGTAGAAAATTATTTTCTTATAGATGTTTTTTTGTCCATTTTTGG
The DNA here is from genome assembly GCA_019973975.1 of Trichonephila clavata. Lineage (NCBI taxonomy): Eukaryota > Metazoa > Arthropoda > Arachnida > Araneae > Nephilidae > Trichonephila > Trichonephila clavata. Next base: position 486,329 of record BMAO01025620.1, on the reverse strand, counting down.
ATTCATTAAAATTGTCCATTTGTTATTGGTGTCGCTGTTCAAATGCATTCGGTTTTCACCAGTCAAAAAAAAAAAAAAAAAAAAAAAAAAAAAAAAAACTAACAGCTTTTACAATTTTTATCCCAGCTTTGGTTAAAATATTCAAAGGAAATGAGCTACGGAGTTGTTAGATTAACTCATTTGATTAGCCTCATTAGCTTGCTTTGAGCATTTCACTCGATTCAATTCTTAGTTCTGAAGATATTAGAGAAAGATTTCGTGACCTTATATACTAGAGTTCTTCTGTATAAAAATGATTCGAACTGTTTTTCTGATTTATTAATACCACATTGATTAAACCAAAAGATGAGATTTTTAGACTGATATATGGTTTTCTAAGTCTCCAGGGTGTCGTACTAAAATTTTTAAATTGAATATTTCCTGAACCATTGGGGGGGGGGGATACCAGCAAATTATGGATTTAATGGCTTTTAGACATGAGGGACATTTAACAAAATGCTTACACATTTTGTTAAATCACGATTCATCTTTTTCACGTAACTGTATTTATTAATTTATATTTTTTTATAATATGATTACTTTTAAAACTTTTCTAAGGTTCTTAGAATTAAAAAAATATCCATTTGACGCAAAAGGATAATTTGATTTTTCACTCGAAAAGGTTTTTAATTTACACAATTCCTAAGTGAGCAGTGACGTAATATACACTTCCGCAACTCCCGCATCGCAGGGAGGAGGGGGGGGGAATTGCAGAATTCTAGGGGGTCCAAAGAATATGGTTTTGCAATTCTTTTTAAGATCCGGCTTGGAGCCCATAACCTGACTTTACAGGAGGGAGGCTAATATTTTTCATTAAGCCACTGTAAGTAAAGTCAACCTCTAACTCACCCAAATACTCTCCAGGAGCGATTCTGTTAATGTGTGAGTGGCTTTTGTGAATGATAGGCTAACTGGCCCATATTTATAAGCTCTGTAGAAGAGATATTGCCAGAATAGCTTTGTTTCCTGCTTCCACGTTGTGTGGTTTCAGTACGACAGAGCTCCAGTTCATTTTTACCTTACGTGCCCTTTCACATGAATCAACTTAAGCCTCGCCTAGCAGAAGGAGCAGACGGTCGGAAGCTAGAAATCTGCTGGCTCCCTTTACACGTCATTCAATGGCACTCCCTGCTATGCAGCTCCCTTAATCTCACAGAAATCACGTTCACCCCGACATTAATTGACTCAATTTAAAGCATATTGTGGAACTCGGGCCCTTCACACGGTGATACTTCTTTTTTATTGCTTCTTCGGCCTCAATCATCGTACTGATGAATTCGGCCAGCCCTTTTGCCCCATGACACTCGGCAGCACTGTCTATAAGACGGCAGTTTCTCCCTCTTTTAATGTGTTGCACATGTATGGAAAAGAGTGTCGGTTTTTGTAAGGAAGAAATGCCAAGGAGTATATTCGCAGTGTCGAAGTGACAGGTAAGACTTATAGACCTTTCTTATGGTTTACGATGTACATCGACAAGATGATCACAGCACATACAGAATATTGCCCCGGAAAATCAATGGTGGTTCGGATTAAGACTAAGGGTACCGGGTGCAAAGTCGTGTTCCTTCCGATCAGAAATTGTAGGGAGCGTGAGTGAAGCCCACCCAGGGTGCTTGAAGAAGACATATCGGAAGGTGACCGGGAACTTTTGGCGATTTCAGCGGCAAGGCTGCTGTGTCAGAGATCGGCGAGGGGCTAGACCAGCGAAAGGCTGCTAGGCAGAGGGGATATCAGGGATGGTCGTTTTGAAAAATCAGCGAAAGGACCTACGAGGTGGTAGGTTGAAGCGAAAGATGTGAAGGCGTGCGAGAGAAAACCCAAAAGTCGACGTCATCATCATAGATTCATCATAGATTGATTTTTTTTTCCATTTCCTACTATTAGTTCATTCTCTCCCTATATCGTTCAAATTTTCAATCGTTAATAAAATACTTTTAATTCATCTACTGAAGTTCAAATACATTTTTTAAAATTTGTAGTGGATGATACTTGATGAAAATACAGTTTTTTCAAATAGTAATTCATTTAATTAACGAAAACTAAAATTTTCGTTGCTGACCTAAGTAGGAATTGACTTATTTTTTTATATTACTCATTTCTTCACTGATGAGCAATTAGATTTCCATTGATGAGGATCACATTGCAAAACTTTTAGTCGCAACTATTGTCTTCGAAAGAGCACAGCACAATCGTTTATTAAATGACTGTAATGTTTCCCGCCACACAGCTGTGAATCGGCTTCTCTTGTGGAGATGACCCCCCCCCACGTGTAATGGCATCAACACCCTAAAAATATTGCACGATCTTGTCTTGGACATCGCACCGGCAACCTTTGATACCACGAGGAATCCCAACTCCGCCCTCGAACCGCATGTAACTTGAGGATAAAGACGCCGACCCTATTATCCCGAAGGTCTAGAGAGGGCAGAGAGAGAACAACACAACTCCCTGACAAGCAACATCATCTGAACTCTAAAAATCTCCACAATAAGTTTAATAATTTCAATATATAAATTTATCAATATCACGCTACCTTTATTTATCTCAAATGTCACAACTGCCAGACCTGTACCAATGGAGGTGGTGGTACATTTGTGTACTCAGTGTAATTATTAATGCAAATAAAAAACATTTGTAAACTTTAGCAGAAAATTTTGTTCTTCCATTTTGTTCTTTTTGTAAAGTCCCATATTGCTGTACAAAACGTGTATTTTACCTTTCTTTACAGTTTAACCTATACCAAGAGTTTCTTTGTGTATAATAATCTGCTTCCACACATTATACGCAAGTTACTTATCTCTGAATTAAGTCTTATATTAATCACAAATGTGCAAAATATTCGATCACGGATTAATATGAATATTGTTTGCTTACAAGTTTAACTGATTTCGGCCCACATTGACTGCACTGCATTCAATGTGGGAAACCATTTAAAACAAACAAAGGATTGAAAAAAGGTTTTGTTTATTGCAAAGGGGGATTGACAGAGATAAACTTTAAATCTTATCCGTGTTCAGAGCCGTATCTCTCGGATATCGCTCCTTTAATTTGGCACCTGTTTTTCAGCGAATGGGCTTTAAATGATGCAAAAAATAGACTTCAAAGAATGATTTCTGTTCGTCGCTTGAGCTAATGTGCCTGTCGAAGATGTGAACGTCCATTGTACGTCTCGCGAGAGGGCACACATCCAAGACGCAGCCATTGGCGAGGAATTAAAGCTGCACTTAATTCTTGGCGGTTGTAAAATGTTTCGCTAATGTCGGGAGGTTCTGGGAAAAGATGTGTGGTTCTTCGCTCTTTGTTTTAGATATCGCTTTCTTTTTTGTGTTTGTGTTTCTTACTTCGGTATCGGCATTAGCGATGGGTGGTCGTTGATTCGGGGAAATTAAATTTGGGGGATTTTTTTTAAAGTTGGAATGTTTTCAAATGTTTTTTTTTCCGAATGCACTTCAAATCGAAAACAGGTTTTAGCTTGGGTTGAATTTAGGTTTCTATCGAAAACAATGATATTCATTCTGAGATGTTTGCACTCCACGAGAGTGCTCGAATGATTTTAAGGGGTATATGTAAAATACTTTGGAAAAATAAATTTTTGATGAAATTTTTTATAGTATTTTCATTGAATAAAATAGCCCTTTAAAATAATATTCGAAATACTTGTTGGAAAATTATAGCATTCACTCTATTATACATTCCGGAACACTGATATTAGAAAAACTTTCGAACAGCAGAAATTAATTAGAATACCAGCATCATATTATAGTTGGTACTTATCAGTTTTAGTGACCATCAAGATTCAAACACACACGCGCATACACGCACACGCACACCCAAACGCACAAACACACACAAACGCACGCATGCACGCACAAACACACATGTACACAAATCATGCCAAATTCTGGCTTATACACGTTCATGATATTAAAAATAGGTGACGCAATTTTTAAATATCGTCAGTTTATTAATTTGAATTTAGTGCCATTTTATTAATACTATGTAGGGTGTCTCAAAACTTAATGTCAAGAGGAAATGGGTGAAAGGGAGGCATACCAGTTCTAAATGAAACAAAATAAAAATTTCCTATCACTTAGTTAAGTGATGAAAAGCATATGGAATATTGACACCCTCCATCACATGAAGTACTGTGATTACAAATTTCCCGATTTTCCAGTGATTTTTTCCCCACTATGATCATACAGAGCCGTATTATTAATTACAATCACAAATCGGGTAACAAACTTTTCTGATTCAGTTAAAATTAACGTAGTTTTTTGAGTCGGGGTTGGAGAAAAGTGTCGTCTAATTTTGACTTTCCATAAAAAGAAAAATATTACATACTACTCGAGGCACGTTATTCCGAAAAATAGCTCATTTAGTTAAGATTCAAAAATAGAATCTAATACTTGCTACTTTTATATTCATGACAATTATCGCCAATTTTTTTTCTTCTACAAAATGACTTCATTTAAAAACTAAAATGTGTGCACGTAACTCAATAAATTTAAAAATAAAACGGAAAACATTTTTGTAAAGGTAATGAATTAAATGTTTGAAGTGCTTGCCTTCTAATTTCTTTTAAACAATGTAACCAAACAGCGCCTACAGATTTATGAAGCAATGGAAGAAATAAATTTATCTAGCTACTCAACGACTCATCAAGCGATCTTTTTTAAAAAGACGCATTCGTGTAGAAGGCAAATATTTCGATTATTTTTTTCTGTAAAGGATTTTTAGTATGACTAATTATGATCATACCAGATCCAGTGAAATATTCTCTGTACGAGGTTTTGATCTTATATTTTTATTCCAGTTTCTCTACTGTTAACGCTGCGTGTTAAACCTCCAACCGCATTGCAAGAATTGTAAGAGATGCATTTAATGCTCTATATTAAGATTTATATATTACTATGCTATACACACACACATTCGTTCCTGACCATCTTCAGGTCTATGGCTCCCTGAAAGACCACCCGTGAATGATGAACTGACCAGGTGTATAGCTTCCTGAAAGACCACCCCTGAATGATGACGACCCGACCGTCCTCATCTCTGAAACATGCATGTCTTTATATTCTTTTTCTAAAATAGAAATTTTATTTCTTCCCCTGTTTTGAAATACGAAAAATATCCCAATTAACACATTGCATAGCCATACATTTGATCTCTTCATTATAAAAAATGGTGTACTTAACATGCATTGTTATAATTATTTAGGCGTGTATAAACTAATCAGAATAAACATTAATTTCAAATTATTTAAAATCACGTCACGAACAGGATGTTTGCTTTATTGAAAAATCTTATCCAGTTTACTTGAATACGGCTAGTCCTGTTTATTTGTAATATTTTTATTGACAGCGTAGACAATTTTATTAGAAAGTATGGAAAGTTTATGTAAAACATTAAGTTTCTGACTTGGAATTGGACATCTTAAAGTTTCATTTAAGAAAAGTGTACATATCTTAATTAATGGAAATTTTCTTCTATATGTTGAACTAGACGACAGTTTAATATATTTTAGAACTATCAGCAAAATTATTGTTGCTCAAGATTTATATTACTGAATGTATACTTATAAAAATTTAAAAATCAGCTTTAGTAGACAATCTGAATAATCTCTTTAAGTCGTAATAAACACAGATTCGTGTAAAGATGAAAGTGAGGATATTATAAAAAATTATTCTTGAAACCTAGACGTATGACGCATTCTTATGTTGAGGTCTTTCTGTTGAGCAATTTTTGCAATTGTATTTTTTTTTTTGTGACTTTTTTCTTGTTGCATCACAATGGTTGCATTGAGAACGGAAAGAAACTCTCCAGAGTTATAAATTTTAAAATATTTCATTACTAGACTATTTTTTGAGGAATTGTTTTGAAGCGAAGTTTTTTTTTCAAGGCATCCGGAGCTTGACACATGGTAGAGGTTTTGGATTCTGCGAATAGCTCCCCCGAGTGATCCGGAGGGATTTAAACCCGGTGAGTAAGAGGCAGGACTGAAAGCTTGCACATTCCGTTTACACCATTGTTGCGTCGATGGCATGCTCCGTAATAAATTTGTTCGTTCATGTAATGCTCCGCTTCATGCTTACGTCTTTTATTGAATTCTGGGAACAACATGTGTTGTTCCTTGGCAAATTGAAATAAAATACCGTTTTATTTTTGGCTGCATTGACTTGAGTGTTATATCTAGTTATCTTATTTAAGTCGCTCATCCGGTATAGCGGTTAGCGACGCTGAATGCTGTACCGTAAGGCCTGGGTTTGAATCCCGGAGAAGGCATGAGGTTTTGTAAATGTATAGTGCCTTCGCGGCATGGGAGTACTCTAAATAGCCGTCGAGCCACAAATCCTCTCGTGAGGTTGGTAGAAGAGAGGCGGGAGGCCTCTGACCACACCTGGGGTGTTCTCCCTAAAATTGGAGTGGGACTGAGGCAAAACGCACTGCCACCTGCATTGTGCTCAAAGCAACAAGCTCTTCGCTTGTTAGCTCAAAGCTAACAACAAGCCACTAGCCCTTTGCCACGATGATTTTCGTGGGTCTCGATCTGACATCGTCAGACAGGTGGCATTAGTAACAACAACAGCATATCGTACTTACAAGTAAAAAGCATGTGCTTCGTAGAAACCTGTAGAAAGCTGATGACTGAATGTTTAATGTCACACTCCCCAACAATAATGTCACCAACACGAAGGCTAGTGGAAAAATTAACTCGTTATTTGATTCACGGATAAGGAAGAATGGGTTGGGGCATTTCACTCTCCAAGCTTCCACATTATGTCAACGTGAGGACTTCGAACGTGTATTAGCTTTTCTACAAGGCGGATGTTAAGTGGTACCTGAATTCGACAGAAATAACGTTGGACAGGAGTTTGCGACCACTGGCTACCGTGGTCACTGTAACAAACAAAAATAACGGAAATAGAACAAATTTTTTTTTTACAGATTTAAAAAAAAAATGTATAAATCTATTTTTAAGGGTTTGGAGGATTTTTTTCATTTCTCATGCCATTTTTTCCCTTTAAAATTGTGCATGTGATTAAGTCTGTTGAAAGACTAACATTATCCGATGTGGACTGTTTCCATCAAGTCAAAATTATTTGTCATTCTTCACTTATTGCTTTGCCTTTTCCCTCCCCGGTCATTGCCTACGATTTCGTGAGGGCATTGTTTCTATTGGCTCTTGAGTTCGAGTCCTGGTGTGCACCTAAAGACAGGCCAGGCCGTGTAGAGGGAGTGATGCACGACCTATTTGTAGGCCGAAATAACAGACGTTAGTTTGGTATGGAAATTTATAGAGTGGAGTGCCGGTTCAGATATAGTCTTCGACATTTGATCGTGGTTTAAAATGACGAAGTTTGTCGCTTCTGAGTGTTGGTTTGATAAACAATCAAATCAATCAATTCCCTGCTTTTTTTTTTAAAGAAATGAACAATGACGTTGTTCTACTTATGTAGGGATCCAACCAAATTACACAAATTCCGAAAATCAAGAAACCAACTCTTACTGAAGCTATATAAGAAACAGATGAAAGTGTTAACTTTACCTTTTTGAAGCAATTTATTGATCTGTGAGTGAGCTACCCTGATGATTATATTTCAATGCAGATATTGGGTCAAGTGTAGCTTAATGTAATGCTATGTTTCATCTTGTGTAGTATTCTTCTGATAATTATAATTTTCCTAGTTTCTAACTGAATAAATTATTGGTGTTGTTTTTTAGAAGCATTTTTTTAAAAAATTTTACTATTTAATCAAACCTTATGAACTTGAGTCAACACTCAACGTTCACAAATTATTGGACTTTTTCCACTGCCTTTTTCATTTATTTTGATGTTTGTTGTGACAATGTCATAATGTCAGTGACATAAGCACCACACACTATATAACAAAACTTGCTTTTGTATATACTCTTTAAATCAATGGGCTTCAAACTGTGTTCTACGGAACTCTGCGGTTCCACGAGTCACAATAAAAAAATCGAAAAGAAAAATATGTATGTAAAATGGATTCACTTCCCTATGAAACTCATATAACCACAAGTATCTAAAGATAATCTCAATCATTTAAACTGAAAATTTTATTTTTACATACACAACTGTGTTTTTAAGCTTTTATTGTAATGTAATAAAAGAATATTAAATTTTTTTCTTTGTATGTACTACCTATTAGATTGTGAATATTCTATTGTTTACTATAAACGGGGTCCACGAAATAATTTTAGGGTCGTTAGTTTTCCGATGGAAAATTCATCATTTTACATTTGTGGGAGAAAAAATCCTTATAGTTAAAGAGAGGGGACAACTTATCGACAAATCTAAATTTAAGCAAACATGGCTGCTAAATTTTAAGTTGCTTTATACGCAGGATTTTTTACACAGCCATAAGCATTTAACATCATTCAGAATAATGTATTTAAGAGAAAAATGTTTGTCATAATGGCTACAAAAGCAAAATATAAAAAAACAAATTAAAAGCAGAATATGAAGTGCGACTGCAGATGATTTCAATAGATCTGGACTTCGACAGTTAGTGTAAAAAACAAAGAGCACACATATTCCAGTAACTAAATATTATGTATGAGTAGATGACATTAGAATACAAGTATTATTAAAAAGTAAATTAAATTAAAATTGCAGTAAATATTTTTAACAATAAATACAATACCTTTTATTAATTGTTTTTACTTAAAGAATCTGTAACATGTGTTGATATACTTTAAATATTACTTTAATATGTTTAGATTTATTAATCTAAATGTAGAATATGGGGTTTCCTGAAAACATATTTTGGTTTTAAGGTTTCCATGAGTCAAAAAACTTTGAAGACCGCTGCTGTAAATCATTCATATACCTGTTACGGACCGTTTCGTTCTATAACATTCAAATATGTAAATTTGCGAAAAGAATTCGAAGAATAATTTTTATTCCATTAGGCTTGGCTGCGCTCACATCAAAACATTGCAACTAGTCTGATGCCAAAATACGGACTGTTGCCAATCCGGTAAACTGAAGAATGTTACAAGGAAATTGCTTCCAGATTTACAATATAAGTACAAAGTATAAATATAAATATTAGTTTACATAAAATACAAATTCCTATTACAAATACTTAAATAAAAAGTTATAAAATTCATTTTAAAAATTAATTATTTTATAAATTATAATGTTCTATAATTTTATTAAATTTCGGTTTGTTTATTAACTCACTTGGCGTGAGCAGCCATTAGTTGGCAACGAGTTGAATAATATTTGTCTCAACATACTCCTTGAAGCTGTGTATTTTGGGCATCGCTTCACTCGAAACACGCTTGTTCGAATGTGAGCAGGAAATGTGTTTCTGTTTTGAGATCCTTATCTCCAGCTGACAGATCAGAATCCCATTCATCAATGAGATAAGATTCCAGACAGTAATCGGGAGATAAATAGCAAAGGGAGTAGATTGGTGGATTATCTCCAAAGAAGACATCTCGATTCCGTGACACTTTAAAATATATCCATGCGATGCACAGACATTTGAAATATGAAACCAGGTAAAGAGGTCAGGTACTTTGAAAAAGAAATTAGACCTGACAGTTCTTCATGGTTTCCTCTGCATGGAATTCAACCGCGCGAGTTCTATCAAATCTCTAAATTTTTCATTGACGATATCGCTGGATTTTCGAAATGTTCGTCGTGGTTTTGAAGCAATAAAACTGTTTTGTTTTTCAAAACATCGCAAAATTTGAAAAATTTTTAATCCAAGAATTACAAATCATACACGTAAAGATTATTAATTTTTTCATGGTAAAGAACATTTTTTTAACACTAAGAATTAAATCAATATCCGATTGTACGACTTTTTTTTTGTGATGGGTTAGTAATAAAAACGCTACTGTAAACACCGTCTGTGAACATCTCCACTCGCTTAAGTTCCAGCTCTAATTCTATCAGATATAATCCTAAAGGAAAATAGTAATTGATACACGTTAGAATCAAATTAGAACTCAAAACCTAATGGCAGTGCTGTGTGGAAGTTAAGAAAATATAATGCAAAAGTTCAGATCATGGGCTTATCATTCAATATAGTTCAAAATTACGACATTCGTTCTAAATATGGATATACGACCATGGAGTAAGTCGCGCAATGCAGAAGCCAGTTTGGTAACTTTATATCGCAAACGCATTTATATTATGTTATATACAGTGGCGTAACGGAGAATATTAGTCCTCCCCCCCGCCCTGCAAACTCAGGTTTTGGGCCCAAGCCCAAATACACCCTTTGCGGCAGTTAAACTTTGGATCCTCTAGAATCCCTGGGCCCCGCCGTAGTGCGTAGGTTGCGGAGATGTCCGTGTGGCCGCGGTAGTCAAGTGGTCTAGGCATCGGATCGTGGCTGGCGTGTCATGAGTTCAATCCCAGTACCACTGAAAACCCGCCATGTAGGGGAACGATGCACGTTAAATCTGTCGAGAGCTCAAACGTCCTCCCGTTGGTGTGGTGTGGTAGTTAGGAGAGGGGGGTGGCCAGCTCAGGTGTCGTCCGCGTCACTTGACCATGGTTCAAAATTACGCGGACCGTTCCCAAAAGCCCTCGTGTAGATGAACAGTGGAACGTTAATATTCACTCACTCGCGGGGATGTCCGTTACGCGACTAGTCATATATGTGTGTAATCGCGTAATTCGGAAGCAGACCACCTTTATTGGATCAAATGTGTTTCATGATTTATAAGGATTTTAATTTTTTGTAGAATAAAGCAGTTGATGATCCGTGAGGTTAGGTCTATGTTGTGGAGTTAAGATAATACAGAAGGACAATTTAAAAATAGGATTAGGAGAAAGTTGAATGTCAGGACAGTAAGGATACAAGTATTACAACTTTCTTGGTCATCAGGGATATTTTCATTTCTTTAAAGTGTCTTGTACATAGTCTGGCTATGGTTGAAATGGTTGAGGTTATGGTGGTAGAAATTATACCCCAAACCAATAATTACTGGAATTGAGGTATGGAGACCTAGAAGACCCAGCATGATGGATGTGGTGGCTCAGCACGCGATTCTCGCCAAACGATGTGCACAAGAGGTCTTTCCCCCGTGTAGCAATATGGGGTGGAGCCCCATCCAACGTCATACGTTCCAGCATTTGTTTATTAGCCAGGCTAGGGATGATGCCAACCTGTAACATATCTCTCCTTACTTCACACCCATCATGCTGACAGTTTGCAAAGCAGAACCATACATTACAGAACCACGAAGAAAAAGGATCTAAACACGATTGATTTGGGCGATAATTTTTTTGCACTTTTCTTGGTTTCAATAAAACCCCCTATCATGTCCGGCTTGTATGCAGGGATATCTTAAGCAATGGACCTCGACTCTGCCTTAAAAAGATCCAAATTCGAATAATTTCAATGGTCAAATTTTATCTTTTGTTGAATTCTCCGAAAAATTGGGAATTTTGGATGATATATCAACTGGCTACATGTAATGACCGTGGTCCACGTATAGTCTTAGACCTACCACCACACGCAATCATGACTCATACAGTCAAAAGGCAGCAGTCGGTCGAACTGGTATGTGCGATTGTAAATCATGCACTTCTATTTGTTTAAAGTTATTGTTTGTAGGAGTATTTGACAACGTATGCTATGTACTGTCTACTTTTAAGAGTCATAGGTGGGGCCTACATTTGTGTATGGGGCCCAGGGCCTCAAGAAATCTTGGGAAGTCCCTGAATGTATGTCAATTTTCACCTCAATATCTGCTTTAATATACTGAGAAATACTGAATTTTCATATGTTAATGGAATGTGGGGTTTCTTGGTATATTGTGGTTCCGAGTCACAAAGTAGTGTGCTAGCTCAGTTGCCGACCCCGCGATCTAATTGTGTTTTTACTTCTTTGTTCTAAATTTTTTTAAAAAATTATATTCCGAATTATTAGAACTTTCTTTTGTAATAGAATTATTTGCAATTGCATTGTCGTTTTTTCCTTTGAAGAAGCGAAACATTTGAAAAATTTCTTCGCTGTCTAGTGCTATATAGAAGAGGTTTTTCTGAGAACTGAAATGTGTCGTAGTCTCATTTTTTTTAGAGTTTTCAGTCCACTGGATGTGGAAATGAGATCGAGAAACTGGTGCAAGTGCAGTTTTTGCAATAAAACTCAGTGGAGATACAAACAAAAAAACAACTTTAATTCCCTTTATTCTAAATCTTATGGATTTATATAAAACTATAGCAGATTTATACCGAAACGTTTTTATGGCTTGTTTTAGTTTTAAAATATGTGGGGAAAAAAGGGTAAAAAATGAAGGAATTCGTTGTTTAGGGTTATTAATTCTAAACCAAATTATTTAACCATACTGTCGTCAAATAAACAAATGTATCTACCTTAGTTGTGTTGATGCTTTTTCAAAAAAAGAGCGTGTTCATTTCTGAGATTTCCATAGAAAGGAAACAATTTTTCTCCAAGTATTTAAACTATTTTTTTCAAATAAGCTTACCATCTATCAACCTGGGTTCGAAACCTAGCTCCACAGAAAACGTGCTGCGTAAAGAGGCTAAGGCGTGTTAAATCCTTGGCAGCCTAGAAGTTATGGTCAAAAACTCGTGGGTCGTGGGTTCGAGTCCTAGTGCAACTAAAAACTCGCCGTGATAGAGGGGTCCAATGCACGTTAATCTGTCGAGCTTGAAGTCCAACCTTTTGTGTGGTGTTGTAGTTTTATTGATCGAGGTTCAAAATATTTCTAAATACTTTTTAAATATTTGAAAATCCACAAATAAATCCTTAAAATAGATGAAAATTTAGAAGAGATATCAGAGAAAAAATGGTAATTTCCAGAGAAGTTTTCATCCCTTTTTGTTGTTTATTGCCTTTTATTGCAATCAAATCGATGACCTATTCCAGGTTTGAGGAGGAAGCTAGAAGTTTTACGAAATTAATATATGTTCACGGATAAATGGAGACTTAATGGTCATTGTTTAAATAGACTCTCCCTTAATTATTTTGAGCAGACAGAGCACGCGCAATCATCCATATTAGGGGAGAGGTTTCTTCCGAACTGTTTTAATTGCATTTTAGTTTTCGATAAGGTCATTATGACACGTAATGAATGAATTCTTAAAACTATTCGCCATTTTTTTTTGTATCGTTGTTAAATTCTGAATGAAAGAATTGTTAGGTTGAATTTGTGCAAATGAGTAATTCAAACTAATGAGTTGATATTTTAGCTAAAAAAAAATGAATGTCTCATCGCTATTTGAAATCTCGGAGGCGACGTTAAATAATAATGTAGAGTATTATTCGTGTAGTTCAGATAGATTTCAATGGTTTGGCGTGATACGAGGAAAGTATTTGGCAACCTCGCTTGATTGTGGCTTTCATGATAAAAATTTCTCATGAGTATTCCTTTTTTCTGTAGAGTCCTGTTGTTTCTTGGATTGACTACGACAGCATTTCTGAAACTGTGAGGAGTGATAACTGTACAAAGGGGGCTGTGAGCATATTAAAAAGTCAAACAAAATATTATTTTTAAAAAATTATTAATTAACTGAAAGTAAACAAACAAAAAATACATTCTGACAAAATAAAAAGTAAAATACACATTTACACTGATAAAATACTTATGAGTGTATCAGTACTGTACAATGTATTTTACAATTAATTTAACAATGCTAAATTAAGAACAAGTTTAATAATTACCATTGACCCCATCGGCTTGGCATATATGAAATTATAAACAAAAATCAGCACTTATCTTGATAATTTGTACGGTTTATAATTAATCCCTTCACTGTCGATTTAAGGATAGGCGATTCGCTCCCCAATGAGGCCGTCTTCCAGGTAAGCAAGCGTGTGTGATGTATTTGGGGAGGGGGAAAGAAAAGGAATAAAAGTAAGCAAATTCTCTGAAACAAGTAAATTCTTCGTAAACACTGTCAATGTCTTTTTATTACATTCCAAAACCTTCGGATTTATTTCATGGATAACAATGTACAGAAAAGATCGTACTCCAGAAAGACGTATATATACGTCCGGGGCAATGAATCCTTCGGCTGAGCGAAACGTTAAAATACACCAGTGACACTTAAGAGGTTAAAGTCGTATTGTAGCCTTTGCTTCAAAGTATAGTACCATTGAATTCAATACATTGTTATTGTACGGAGGGGCGGTGAGGAAAACTATAATTAAATACTGGGTGGCAAACATTGAAAGTTTGAGAAGCACTGGAATACGAGAGAGATATAATTGCACTGGGACTATGACAAGAGATTTGGAATTACTCTTCAAAGCATTTTAATAACTAAAGGGTTCGCTTTTTATTTATAGAATTCATATTTCAAACTCTAGAGATAAAAAAAAGTTTTACATGCAGTTTTACAAATAGTTCTAATTATCAAGAGGATATATTTTTATACATAATCAAATACATTTATAATAATAATAATTTGAAAAGCAAATCAAGTTTTTTTATGAAATGTTGTTAAATGATAGAGAATTCATTTTTCTTCTTTCGATGACACTTGAAGCGGCGGTAGTCCAGTGGTCATGAGTTCGTGAGCCCCAGTGCCACCGAAGACCTTCCGTGTAGAGGGACTGATGCTCAAAATTCTCTCGTTGGCGTGGTGTGGTAGTTAGGAGAGAGTTGTGGGTGGGGGGGATCGTCTTTGCAATAGGCCTCGTGTTGCTTGTGCGACGTAAAAAACACTCACACGCTGCGTCCTCGGTTTCTCATTTTGAGAATATTAACAATGGCCCAAGTTCATGTGTGACGTCATACTCGCATGATAACGATATCCACGTTTTCTAACCAATCAGTTCAAAAACTCATATGACGTCATAGTTACACGATAAAAGCAATCGTGCGTTTTCATCTCATCAGTTCATTCGCTTCGTTGTTGCCAACCTTTGCTCTTTGTAGGAACTTTCTCTTAAAAAAGTACATATTTGTCAACAATAATATCGCACACAGGTATAAGAAATGCCTTTTATTTAAAAAGGTACATGTATATAAAATACGATTCTTTCTCTTTTTTTTTTAATTTTGAAATCTTTTAGATTAATTTTTTTTTTCATAACTAACATTTGAACACCTTTACCTAAATATGAAATTTGAAATTTTATCTAAGTTTTACAAATAGAACAACATGTACAGTTAGCATATGCCTGTTCTGAATTCAATGGAGAACACGTGTTTGTCTTTATCATGTGACTGCCATGAATTGAGCTCATTACATATCACTAGCTGTCGACGATCTGAAGGAACACTGAAAGTCCTAGTAGGTTGAGTTGAGAACTACTTATAATAGAAATGGCAATAGCTAAACCTTGTATGTATTTCAGAAGTAGATTTTTAAAGAAATATAGGAGTAGAAGCCAAGGTACAATGTTTTTACGTCACACAGCTGAAAAGTTGGCTTCTTTTTGTGGATAGGATTACCGCGTTCCTATGCACACGTGCACCCTTAAAATATTGAGAGGTCTTGTCTTTGGTCATCGTCTCGGCAACGATTGACACCGTGAGAACACCCCGCTCTCGAGCCTGATGTAACTCGAAGATAAAGAGGTCGACTGCTATCATCCTGAGACCTTAGAGAGGGCAGAGAGAAGTCTGGTGGAAACCTTCGAACAGGACAAATGTAATATCTTCCCTTACAAGCAGAACTGCGTATTAAAATAGGAAGAGATTTTTTGTTAGAAGAATAACACATGTTTAAGAAATTATAGTTAAAATCAATTTGTTTGTGTGTGGGGTGGAAATTCTTAGTTGCGAAATAAAGTATATAATGGAGAATACCAGTGGCGCCCACAAGGGGGCCGCGGTAGCCAAGTGGTCAAGGTATCGGATCATGGCAGGCATGTCATGAGTTTGAGCCCAGTACCACTAAGAACCCGCCGTGTAGGAGAGCGATGCACGTTAAATCTGTAGAGAGCTCAATCGTCCTCCCGTTGGTGTGGTAGTTAGGAGAGGGGGTGCCAGCTCAGGTGTCGTCCTCATCACTTCACTATGGTTCAAAATAACGAGGTCCGTCGCCAAAAGCCCTCGTATAGCTAAAATGTACGACGTTAATATTCCCTCACTCATTCACTAATTAATATCTGTGACGTAAATAAACCAATTATTTAAATTAATAAATATCACGCTAACATTTTTTTCAAACGTCACAAAAGGGTGTCCTTTTGGAGAGTATTTTTATTTATTTATAGATTTAGAAGTACCAATTTTGTACTTGGGTATTTCCGCATAGATATAGTAATTACAGAAGTTCATCCACTTTCAGCGGCAAGCGAGATAAAAATGCGTTAAATAAAATTTTGAGTTGTATTCACATCTTAAAATTGGGACTGCACATACGCAGCAGAGACTGCACTATCGAGTGCTGTGCGTGTCATTGAGTTGGCAGCAGACGGCAGGTTATTTAAAATGGTGTGTGTGGCCTTGAGGCGGGTAGGTCACAGGGAAGAGTCGCTATTGTTAGTCTGTGTTTGGCTCGCTAACGAGAGAGTGTCATCAACAGTTCCGTTATCGAAACATGGGATCGGAATCCGCAGGTAAATCCAGAGAACAATTTATTACCGACACTCTTCCAAGGAGGTCACGACGATTCGATTTTAATTCGTTCTAAATTCCTGCTGATGTGCGAGCTGGTAGCTTAGATTGATCATGGCGCCACAAACTTATAGAGATGAAATCTTACGAAAAATTTTAAACGAATAAAAGTAATGCATAAGAAAATAAATATGTATTCTTGAATACGATAGTGTTTCTCCAGAGAGTGTAGGATAGGTAGTGTGAAAACACACTACTACTTCGATACACACTGCCTGTATTGAAACTTAGTACCAAATATCGGAAAAACACCCAAGAGCAGCGTTTCTCAAACTGTAGGGCGCCCCCTTTTTGGGGGGGGGGGGCTTGAACCTGCAGAAAAGAAAAGATTTAGAAATATTAATTTACTGAAAGGGAGTAAAACAAGTTCTGACATAATAAAAATAAAATACACATTTACACAAGTATGATACTTATAAATATATCAGTACTGCACAAAGCACTTGGTAATCAATTTAACAATATTAAGTTAATAACCACTTTAATAATTACCAGTGACCTCATGGGCTTGACATATATAAAATTACATACAAAATTTGATACTTATCTTGACAAATAATACGGTTTCTAAATAAAGTCGTGTTGCAGCTTTATTGTCAAAGTACATTATTATTGTATTCACTACATTGTAATTGTATAGGGGGAGGGGAGAGGGAAAATTATGATTGAAAATTGGGTCGCAAATATTGAAAGTTTGAGAAACGCTGCCAAAGAGAATAAATTATTCACATAGTTTGCAACAAAGTATTTAGTCCAAATAAATCTCCGATTAAGTATCGCGTATTTTTCTGCATCTAAGCCAAGGATTTTTGGATCTTCTTTGAAAGAAAAAAATAAAGGGGTCGGGCTATACCCGCGGCACGCGAGGTTCTTTACAACGTTACAAAATACGATTATTTTGTTTTTAATATGGTGTTTTATAACAAATCCCACAATTGTTTCTATTTTATCACGTTGCTTCTGTTTTTATAGATACTTAGAAGTGAGCAGTATTATATTGCCCCGCAGCATCATGCTTGATACCTGTTACTTTTTTTCAACTGTTACAACTGCGAATCGTTCTTTTCGAGAAAACGAACTTTATCAAACATAAATCGCGCTCAAACTTGTAACACCAATTTCGATGTGGAAATACGCGTTTTGACTTCGGCGTACAAAAACTAAGTGAAATAATTGAGAAACAAATATTTTTTTCATTATTTAAATAAATTAAACGTTATTTGATCACTACATTGTAATTATTTACTTAATCCAGGACTGTATACATAAAAACAATAATAAAAGTTCACCATGTTCTTAGATTTTCATTCCAATAAATATTTGCAATGGGTCCAAATCTAATGTAAAGATATGTATTTTTATATGCAGCCCACGGGATTATGTTTCTCCGAAATGGCCCGCGAGGCAGAGGCGGATCAAGGTAGTTGGAGGACCCTGGCGGTAAAAGGTTTGAGGCGAAGAGTCGAAAAAAGAAAATAGTGAAAAGAGTCGCTTGCTTTTAATTCTCATAATAAAATGCATTACTATAACAAAACTCATCGGCTTAAGAAAAATCTTAACTGTATATAAAAAAAAAAATTAAAAACGTTACTTAAGAGCTTACAGTTTTGCTATACAGTTTGATTTCTCTTTGCAAATTCATCAATTATTTTTACCCTATCTATTTTGTCCAAAACATTTTATTCTGTATATAATATGGCCATGTTGTTCAATTTGTCTTTTCTCCCATAGTACTTCTTAAATTATTTTTTATCATGTTTTAAAATTAAAAAAGATCATTCACCTGATGCATTCAATATCAGTATTGTTAAAAATATTTTCAAAAGTTTTTCTACATTAGGATTTTTCCTAGAAATTTTTCAGCATCCCGATAAATTTCTAGCGGGGGTTTCATTGTATCTTTGTTTTCTTTTCATTTCTTGTTCCAAGGTGGCGTAGTTGGTTTGTCGCTGGCCTTCTGCACTCATCAAGCTTGGGGCCCCTACCAGCGCTGGGGGCCCCTTTCGGCCGCCGGGTCCGACACCCGCTTAATCCGCCACTGCCGCAAGGTCATTTGGGTTGGCTACTTCTGACCACGAATCAGTTCGAACAAAAAATGTAGTGAGAATCGTTTCAAGAACCTGCTAACCCACATTTCACCCCAGTGAAAATGGTGGGAACGAAGCCATTTACAAAGATATCGTTGTCGTACTGGAAGACAAATTTGTCATTCAAGTTCAAGGACTTCTTCCGTTTCGTAGAAAAAGAAAGATCCCAGACGAATTATAAGGTCAAAGAAAAAGTAGTCATGACCAATGCTTAGACAAAAGGATTAAAACCAACGTCATTTTTCAAAAGATCCCCCCCCCCTTTTATTTTTTTTTTTGTTCTGTTGTAATGCATTTTTTTTCTTTTTTGCTCGCCGCCCACACAAAGAACTTCCGTTTTGAGGCTATCTTCGTAATCAGACTGTACGCTTTCTCGTACGCATTGTTTTGTTTGAAGGGTAGGCGAAAAAAGAAATTCTGCGAAGATCAATGATAATTTTTTTTGAGTGTGTGCAGCTTTTTTTCAACATTGGTGCTTCTGAAGAGATACGGCGAGTGTTTTTTTCTCCCTTTCGCTGCCTAAGCCTTTGTATAGATTGTCTCAATTTCGTACCGCCATGGTATCAATTTCCCATCGAATAGTTTTTATCCACTCCAAAAAAAAAAAAAAAAATAGCTGGATTTCGTAACCATTTACCACAGAATTGAGTTGTTTTGGGGGTGGGAAGGGTAAGAGGAAACAAAGTATTTCCACCGTGATGTTTATTTGAGAGTATTTGATAGTAAACACCCATGAATAATTTTGATAATTACCGTATTTACTTGAATCTAAGCTGCATCCCGAATTCTAAGCACGTTTTTGTGAAAAAATATTAAAAAAAAGCGTAAAAAGGCTCATCAATATTCTATGTTTAGGAAATTTAAAAAATTTAAATTTAGAGCTAATAAAAAGTGAAGAATGAATCAAAAACTTTAAAAAACCCACATGAACCTGTAATTGTTCGAACAGTCAGTATAATGTTGAATTTCCCTCATCTAACGAATTGTTTCGCCTTCGATTCTAAGCCGCGCCCGATTTTCAATAGTATTAACATTGGGAAAAAATACGGCTTGGATTCGAATAAATACGGTACTTGAGGGGTAATTTCATGCAGTATTTTTCCTGTGTAATGTTAAAATATCAAGTTTAAGGAACATTTTTAAAAAATTCACTGGTCATTCACCCAATTTTATTAGATGTATTTATTGCATTATTATTTTAATGAGAGCATTTTTAGAAATTCTGAGTAGTTTTTTAAATAATATGTCAAGTAACATGGGAAGAGTATTGAAAGGATGAAAATTCATGTACATTTTAACTCATAAATCTTTTTGAATAACTTTTTTGACAAAATCTCTTTAAGATATTTATTTATGTACTAGAAAACACACACACGCACATATGCAAAGTTTCAAAATAATAAAACGAGTAGAATTTTCAAAAATATTTTGTTTTAATTTACACTTTTGGAAAATTGCGATTTAAAGTAAACGCTTCTACTTTAAGTAATGCATGCTTGCACCCTAGTATGGATTGTTAAAGTACTTCTAATTTAGTTAGGTTTAAAATTAAAACTGCATTAGAAGCAAGAGTCCCAGATTATTTTGCAGTAAAATCAATTTTTTGATAAATTTTCATGAAGTGATCCCCAAATGTTAAATAAAAGTATAAAATTTTTCATATTTCTCTTCAATACGTGGTTCATGGATTCCACTATTCGACCCCACCCCTGTAGAAATACCACGTAAAACCTTAGAATCCTAACTTGGGGGGGGAGGGGGGTGCTCAGCAATCAGAATAGCATGCTCCATGACCCACGACAATAGAGCCGAATTCTAATTCAGTGAATAACATGAATAATAATTATGGAGTCTGTTCATTTTAAAATGAACTTATCCTTTGTTTCATTACTAGAAAAGAGCTGGGAGGGGGTTGTAACATTTGAGAAAATTAATGGTAGCGTGAGAGTTAGGAAATTAAATGATTGGTCTATTTACGTCACAGCTATTAATTACAGAAAATACATTTACATAGAAGTTATTTATAATATTGAGTATTTCATTAGTTCACAGAATATGCTATTTGTGAGGGAGGAGGCAACACAACCATTCTTTTTTGATGTTTTCAAAGGATGTTCTCTATTTGATGTTCTCTATTGTTTGGGGCGGGATGATCGCTCTTATATCCCCGAATTACACTCCGACTCTTGGGTGGAGTGGGTTTTTTCTCACGGCCATAGGTCGCCGGGGTCAGATGACAGGACCCCTGCAATATTTAGGGGTGCACGTGGGCATAGGAACTGTGTTATACTATCCACAAAAAAGAAGCCGATTTTTCAGCTGTGAGACGCGAAAACGTCAATGTTCAACAAAACCCTTTCAAGAACGATAGT
Source organism: Trichonephila clavata (assembly GCA_019973975.1). NCBI lineage: Eukaryota > Metazoa > Arthropoda > Arachnida > Araneae > Nephilidae > Trichonephila > Trichonephila clavata. The sequence continues at coordinate 465,247 of BMAO01025620.1, read as the reverse complement.
TTGCTTTGTTCGATAAAAGTTGCTTTAGAATTCGAATGAACTATTGGACCATTAGTCAAATTGTAGGATGAGTTACTAAAAATCCACTCGTAATTCTAATTCATATTAATAAGTTAGTTTGCCACTTGTTTCCCTTGCCGAATCTTCACAGCATGCGTTAGCTCGAGCCTCCAACATCCCTCATTTTTCTTCGCGGGGTATTTTTTTCAGTTGCATCAAGTTCCAAATGTATAATCATATTATGAATATGTATATCGTTAATGACATTAATAACTGTAATCTGCTGTATTGGATAGAAATAAGACTGTTTACATTTAGAAGAATTTAGCTTGTAGCGTCGACTCAATAAAACGAACACTTCTCGACAATACTTGGAAAGTGTGATGTACAGGGTGAGAGTAATGCCCAGATGGAACATTGTAAGCTTCCTAATGAGAACGTGTAATTCTTCTCTCATGCCTGAGGCAAAACAGATACGGACCAATTCTGAAGGCGGCTGTGTTGAAAGTACACCTCTTCCATCTCCGACCCTCAGATGACGCTCGGACACTACGATCTTTGGAAAGGACACTCCTGTTAACTGTATTCATTGTTGGGTCCCTTCGCACATGTGGATCATGAACTATTTGAATGAAAAGAAATGTCGGCCTGTTGTGACTAAGACATTCCGTATCCTCAGTGTCAAAGTGACAAGTTTATTTATCGATCCTCCATGTGGTATACGAGGTATGGTGACGGAGTTGTTTTCAGTCGCGCCGGCCTATTGTCTCAAAGAACTATTTGAGTTGGGGCGAAGACAAGGAGGGTCGTGTGCAGATCCGCTACCCTCGCCAATCAGATTATTGGGATTGTGACAGGGGTTGGCTCACAAGTCGACGAGGATCTCCTGCAATCCTTGTATTATCTTCCGCATCAGTTTTATTCTTCTTTGAAAACGTGGGGGCAGCCGCACCTCAAGTCCAAGGGAGAGGAAACACGATGTCATCTTAAAGACTGAGTGCTGGAATCTGCGGTGCAACTGCTTGAGTGAATAAACTTTGGATGATACCAGTGAAAAAGGGTTGTGGGGACAGACGTAGCCGATGACTTCAAGATCTTCAAACATAAAACCAGACTAGAACTCTTCTCCAGCGAAAGACTGTGAATAGTAAAAATTTATTAATGAATGTAATGTTTTGTTTAATTAATTTGAAATAAATGCCGTGAACTCTCTTGCTACCAAGTAATGAAGTAATTTTAATTGCTCATAACATTACAAGCAGGTGATAGGCTATCTTGGAACTTAATTATATTTTCGCATTCAAGACAACTCTTCGACGATGCCGTATGATGGAGATTCGGATATTAAGACTTTATCAGTGAACTTAAGGTCATGAATAAAGGGCATTAAAAAATTTTGCTAACCATTGTTCCGAAGGCATGATCTGAAATGCATCTGATTTTTCTGTGGAATCTACAAGCACATTTAAAACTTCATTATAATAAATAAAATTATAATGACGAAGTTTTTATCTATTTAATTTTTCACATGTCACTGATCTTTCTAATAAACGTAACCAATATCAGTTCCAGAATCTTTATTTTATAAGTGAAGAAAGAAGGGGAAAAAAAAACGATGCCACTCTCGATGGATATTAGTTTCTTTTTTTTCCCTCGAGGGGACGTCGGTGAAGGCTTTATGTTTCTCTGATAGAACTCCAGAAATTGTGCACATAGATTATTTAATGGCGAGAATCAATTTCTATGCAAATTTTCATAACATGCCCCTCCGATCGCGATAGATTCATCGAACAATGGTCCATTTTAATGTTTTCCATGCCCATAATAATTAAGCATTGAAAGGAAGTGCCAATTTAAATTTTAATCTACGAATATGAATAATGCAGTGTGTGATCCAGGTCTTCACTGTACACACAAAGTCTGGAATTATGCTATTTTTGACGCCTTTCAATTCGTGTTGAAATAGTGTATGAATAGCATCGTAACACTGCATTTAGGTCATTTTGGCATTTGTGAATTAATTTCTAAGAAAGGTTTACGCCTCTGGAATACGGCAGAATCTCTATTGATTCTTTTTTATTAAATGACAAAGATTTCGTGAGGAGCAAAAGCATCTTTTAAAAAAAAAAGCAAACAAAGTGGAGGAACTGGGGAAAATAACTGCAATCCTCCTCGTGATTTCTTGGAACACAAACCATCTAAAAAGTTAGATTGGTTTTTGTTTTAAAAAAATTCGCATAGTTATAGACTAGTTTTATTTAATTTTCTTTATTAACTGTAGTTTTTAGAATAGTTTAGGTATCGAGTTTCAAATTTTGTAATGCGGTTTGCATTAAAGTCACTATAGATTCCAGAGCAATGGTACTGAATACGCGGCCAGTGGGCAACATGTGGCCCGGTGGCCTTTTCTTAGTGGCTCGGTTATGGTTGCACTAAAAAATTCCAATATTAAAGAGAATAACGTATTAAAAATTTCGCTGGAAATTCTATCAATGAAGCAATCAAATTTGTAAATTTTTTGATCGAATTGCTTTTTTGATAGTAGAATGTAAACAAGAAGTTTGGTCTTGGATGAAAGGAAATTGAAACTCAGTAAAAAATCTATAAAAGTAAATATATTTCTGCGTGTGTTTTTGAGGGCTAATTAATGAATTAAAATAAAAGCCGAAAATGATAGTTTTAATATTTTGATCCATTTCGTTTTGTCCAATGCTGCTTGGGTCTTTATGTCCCCCCTCTCCCATTATACACATGTTTTGGCCCACGTGAAATATCATATGCATGTGACCTGGCGGGAAAAAAGATAGAGTAGAAAGAAACAATAGAGATTAAAAGAAAAAAACTATTCCTCCATTCGCCATGCACTGATAGATCTCGTAATTCTATAACTTAATGAAGATGACATTTGAGCTAGTCGCTCCCTCTCCTAATTTCGATATAACACCAACGGGAGGACGTTCGATTTTCAACAGATGTAACATGCACCGCCCTCCTACACGGCAGGTTGTCAGCAGTATTAGGCTCGAACTCATAATACGCCGGCCACGAAATTGTTGCCTTGACAACTTGGCTACCGCGGCCACATCAATCGGCTGGAAATTCAACACTAACGTAAGCGCTCACGAATCTTGCTACCGTGAGTTTTTGTCAGCCGCTGCCCCCCCCCTCACCGAAAGAAAATTAGTCGAGGTATCATCGTCATTTGTTCACGATTTAAAATTTGTCATAGAACTACATACATTCAAACCAATTGGAATGAATAACAAACTAGTTAGGGCCGTGGGTAGCCTAGTGGTTAGAGCATCGGACTCCAGACCGGAGGGCCTGGGTTTGATGCCCGATGCTACCAAATACCATCGAGTACACACGGAGTACGTGCTCGTTAAATCAGTGGGTCCGAAAGTCTTGTGGGCGGTCACAGCAGAAACCGCGAGTGCAGGAGGTTGGAGAATATTTCCCTCCCCTTCCGCTCCATGCCTAAATTGTGGAGGTGGAGATAGGTGGAGTCGCCATCTATCGTTTAGAAGTCCAACCTGTGTCTTACAGGTTCTGGCAACTTTCATTCCTTCCCGAAGGGAAGAAGACAGCAAAAACAACAACAACAAACTAGTTTGATGTAGCCGATAATTTCTCATGCAGTACTAAAAACGAATACTGGACAAGTTAAAAAGCAATATTGCTATCGAAATGCTGAATATTCAAGACCGCGATAAAGTTAACGGTCTCCAATCCCCAATCTGATGTCGTTTCTTGAGTACTAGTGATCTATTTCTTAGAGTTTTTTATAAAACTGTTTCTGGTTCCTTCTTATCCTCTGTTGGTGCGTGTACACAGAGGATACTCAGGCTTTGAGACCTGGCTGTAACTCTAATTTTACAAATTCATTCATTCACTGGCTAAAAATCATTAACTTTATCCCTCGTCCTTTTATTTACCGCAAACTTTGTTCCCAAATGGTGTTGATTATCTTGGGACATGTATTTCGATATAGCAATGAAAATCCTGTTAAGAAAATAACTTTCCAAACTCCAGTGGGAAAGATGGAGACCGAGAACAAGATGGATGGATAAAGTAGAAAGTGGTTAGAGGACTCGAGAGTTAACCGGTGGAAGAATATAGCATCGAATAGATCAAGATGGTGTAAGCGGACTGAGACAGCCTCGGCCGGTAGCCGGCTGTAGTGAAGAAAGAAGAAGAAATAAAGGACTTTTCGGCTACGAGTATCCATCTTTTTTTTTACGGCGACCGCTTTGTACAGGGACTGATGAAGGTCTCACATTGACGTGGTGTGAATATGGAAACTGAAGTGCCAGCACTAGTGTCGGCCTCGTCTGACATTTGGATAAAAAGATCGAGTCATATTAATGGACCTTTAAATTGGAAAGAGACAGTTAGGTGGATATTATCAAACGAAAATAAATGCTTGAACTGACGTTTTTTAACACGCTTTTATAAGTTTCACTCGCATGTAACGGAATCTTTGAACTCGATTTTTACCCAATTTAAAAGGTTAAATTAATTCAAAATTTTGCACACTTTTCAAGGACCGATGACTATACAATTTCATAATTTTGTTCCATTGTCCTGATCAGGATCGTCAGGAATAACGATAATCAGATTTGGCGACAATTCCATATACCACTTCCAGATTTAGCGACTTATTGCATATACCATTTTCAAATTTGGCGACTAATTTTATATAATTTCCAGATTATGCGGCTAATTCCAGATTTAGTGACTAAAAGAATAAGGCGTAACCCTAAAAGCGAGTGTTTTTAATTTAAAGCTAGTAATATACAAGTATAAAATACACTTGTGGTTAATAGAGATAAAACAAAGAAAAAGTGTTCTGTATGTGAGAAAGTGGAAGGTGGGTGTGTGTTAGCAATTTTTTACCAAAATATAAACATTTTTCTGAAAACGAAAATAAAATAAATTATAGTTTTAAAAAAACTAAAAAACACGCTTTTATAGTGAATCGAACTAAAAAGTAAAAAAAAAAAAAATTCTTAATATAAGAATAAAATGATAAACGAGAAAATTAATGTCATTGGGGAAAAGCGTGGGGTGCTCAATATTAATTGTTATAATTTCTTCTATTCCGAAATGTTGAGTTAGTGTAAAAATGTAGTACAAAGCACTCCACGCTTTTACCCCCAATGACACTAATTTTTTCATTAATCATTTTATTCTTATATTAAGAATTATTTTTTTACTTTTTAGCTCGATTCACTATAAAAGCATGTTTTTTAGTTTTTTTTAAAACTATAATTTATTTTGTTACGAAATTCTTCACCAATTTCGATTCCTTTATGAAATCTGAGTATCAAAATAGGGAGGGGACTTTAGTCTTCCCATATTTAGTCTTCTCATTATTTAAATATTTCGTGTAGGATTATACTCAAAATTTCATTGTACAAATATATCTCTACTCTCACTATAAATAATGAGACTTCTATAATATTAACAACGACAAATTATCTCGTATATTAAAATTTTCAATCTTAACCGCCATAAGCGTTACTTGTTTTCTGTTCACCTCTTTTTCTTCCCATTCACGTTCTAAAGAAGAAATGTTACTGATTGCTTACACAAGTTATCTTTTACACGATAAAATATTTTGACGGTTTAAATTTTCATTCCCATTCAGCAGTGCGTTTCTTGCGGCGAAGTTCTAAAAGATTTGATATCTCGATAGTGTGTGTTTTTTCTATAGAAATGGCCGCACTCTTCAAATAAGCTGATGATTGAATGTATATTTCGCTTTTTGTTTCACGTCGCTTCTGACTTTCGTTCCTAACAATTAAAGAGATACTTAAAATGTAGAACAATTTATTTTGCTATGGGAAAATATACATAATTATTCTAATCCTGTTGTTTTTTCGAATTTTTACTTTGTTCCTTTTTATTGTTGAATATTTTTGATATTTTTTCCATGTTTTCGAGTTTGGATATTTTCTCTTAGGAAGCTAAATATTATTCAAAAGATTTCAGTACGTCAAAGCTTTCATTTTTTTTTGTATGTGTGTCGTAATTACGCGATTGAAATTAATTATCCATTACGATTATAAATTACGATTGAAAAGTGTTTTCTAATCTACTATTGTATACCTTAAGCAAAAAATTAGAAATTAAAAAAGTATAAATTTATGATTGATTAAAATCAAATTGTAACAAACCTACTTCCCGTCTACCCTGTGACCCATCTAAAGGTGTGGAAGGAAGTGCACGATTATTCGACATGATAATTTCCAATTATTTTATTTATTACTTTAATCGACTCAAACACAAATCAATGCAACACTCTAAATAGGATGATCCAGTCAGACAACACAGGAAAGGGACGAGAGTCGCGTTTGGGGAGAATACATTTACTAAACTACTTTATTATAATAGAGTTCCTCCTTAATATTATTTTACATAGTAGATATGTAACTAATGTCCGTTTAACCACTTTAATACTTTAAATATCAAAGTAATAGGAAGGTGACAATACCTGAACTTAAGCAGTCTTCTAATCAATTTAATTTATCAATTACAACTTTCTATCTAATCTTTTACAAGGGCTTTCTAACCTTTTCGGTAACCTTCACCTTGTATTTCTTGTCACCTCTAGTTAACTAAACTTCTAACGTTCTGTTATCTATTCTCTTCACTTCTAACTCACTAACTCCATTTAACTCGCGAACTAGAACTATATATAATAAACTTAATTTGCATATCACGTGTTCTTAGGAGCAGTTTGGTGAATTTTGCTAGCCCCAAAGAATAACCAAGAGGATTAGGAGGTCGCGTATAGATCAGTCACAAAATAGAATAAGATGTCTATTAAAAGGCTAATGACATAATATTACGATGGGAATGAAATTTATTTTAACGATATATATACAAATCGATTTGTGTGTCAGAAACCCTTTCCATATTGAATTTTTACCTTTTAAAAAGAAAATTTCGTGGTAATATATATACAATGTGTATGTGTGTTTATAGTTTGAATACATTTAATTTTTTTAAATTCAAGACTAAACTAACATGCAGTTACAGCAATCCGTCAATTTATAGCAAAAGCACTAATGGTGTAAGGCATGATAAAGCCAAATAAAAATAGACTAGCGACCTTAGAGCTGATGTACGTTAAACGTGTTTATAAATGTAAGGAGTGGGGTATCGGCTCAGATGTCGACTTCGTCATTCGTCATCTGTCTTATCAAAATGGCGAGGCATTATTGGTTGTGTTTAGCAAAACTTTGAATTGGTTTGATTTCGTTCCATTATCCTGATCAGGGTCCTCAGGATTAACGATTTCCCATTTTCAGATTCCATCCCGCATCTGGCGACTAAATCTATGTTTGGCGACTAAAAGATTAAGTTACAACTTAGTTCGATTAACTATAAATGTTTTTTTTTAAACTACTTATTTATTTGCGAAAACTCGAATTACCCATTTTTTAAAACCCTTTTATAAGCTTCACTTGCATGCAACGGAATCTTTGAGCTTAATTTTTACCCACTTTAAAAGGTCATATTAATTTGAAATTTTGCTCACATGTCCAGGATCGATGACAATACAATAATTTTGTTCCATTATCCTGATCAGGATCATCAGGATTAACGATTTCCCATTTTCAAACCCCCCATCCCGCATCTGGCGACTAATTCCAGATTTTACACAATTCAATTTTTATGCTGTGCATTTTATATAAATCATGGTGCTACTTGCGTATTATCGCAACAATCGCCAACATTCAAGATAATTTGCCAAGTTGTCTACCCCGATTTCCTATGTTTCGTATTCGCCGAATTTGGTAACCAGGTGCTTCGTTTCGTATAACGTTGCGATAATACGAAAGTACCATCCTGGCTATGAAGATAAAGCTATGCATAAACAAATATAATTTTTTTTTAAAAATCAATTTCTGCTTTGTAACTGCAAGAATAGAAAGTATTTTATTAACGATTGAAAATTTGAACTATATATATATAGGGAAAAAGTGTAAACTGATAGTAGGAATTGAAAAAATAGCATGTGATTTGTCTGCATTGTTGTAACAATGCAGGTTTGGCTAGTTAGGCTGGAAAACCGGTTTTTGACGCCAACTTTTGTTATTGTTTTAACGGTTACATTGTTACAGCTATGGAGACGAATTTAAGTTGGCGACGAAAACCGGTATATATATATATATATAGGGAGAGTGAGCTAATAGTAGGAACGGAAAAATACATTACGAAATTATTTTGATAAAATAAATATTTATGAAATTAACGTTGGCAGCTATTTTCATTCATTCGGTAACAGATTCAACGTTGCGTTCTGCTGCAGCAATTTTTTTAAATTTAAAGCAAAAACATTTTTTTTTTGAAAGGGTGGACTTTTAATCAAAATCTGTTGTTTCATTGAAATTGGACTATAGAGGTATGTAAGAGTACTCAAAAAATAAATTTAACAGATTACTGAGACTTGTTTATTTCAAGTAGCAATTTATTAATAAATTAAATCGCTCAATTTTGAATTTATTTTTTCTTTAAACTATTTCAAAGCTTCGGGTTAAAGTTTAGTATAGACTAAAAGTAGTCTAGTATAGACTTGGCGATGTCAATTTCTTTTGGGGACCAAAATCGATCGCTAAGCTACTTTACTTAGCGATAGGTGTCCGGAAGTCAGAATGAATTCGTTATCTCACCATATCTATATAAAAATCGCCGAATCCAAAAGGCCCCCCTCCATACTACACTTGAGCCAAAGCTTTGTTTATTAAAATATCAATATCAATATATATATATATACCATGTTTAATATAAATTTATGATTTGTTAATGTTTTCGTTTATCTTTTCCTTGCTTTAATCTTTTACCGGGACATTTTTTCTAGCGATGGTATGTTAAAATATTTCTGAGATTGAGATTGATTTAAAAAAACAAATTGATTTATAGTCTGTCGGATAATTAAAAATTTTTAGACCTTTTTTTGGTGGAAAATATGTTTACAATCGTCCAATGCATGATATTGAAAGGCAAGGCATTTTTTGCTTCTAACATTTCTCTGCATGAAATTTAGAGTTTTTTTTTGTAAATAATACAATATGGGAAACGAGGAATTGCAAAATGGATACAATTTATATTCGCAGCAGATTAAGAATTTATGGGTACTTATGTATTTTCGCAAACTATTGCCGACAATATATGAAACGAAGCACCTGGTTGCGACACATAAGAAGTGGCTGCGGTAGCCAAGTGGTCAAGGTATCGGATCGTGGCTTGCATGTCAGGAGTTCGAGCCCAGTACCACTGAAGACCCGCCATGTAGGGGCGCGATGCTCGTTAAATCTGTCGAGAGCTCAAACGTCCTCCCAATTTGTGTGGTAGTTAGGAGAGGGGTGCCAGCTCAGGTGTCGTCCTCGTCACTTGATCATGGTTCAAAATTACGAGGTTCGTCGCCAAAAGCCCTCGTGTAGCTGAAAAGTGCGATGTTAATATTCACTCACTCATTCACGCGATGCATAGGAAATCGGGTTTGCCAACTTGGCCAGTTATTAATAGAATTGGCGAATGTAGTGATAATACGTTAGTACCAATTTATGCATACATATTACTTTCCATTAAATTTATGAAAACAATGATCAATATGTGGAAAATCCTATATAAATGTACTCAATATGTTTCATAAATAGATTCGTAATTTGAAAAAGGATTTGTAAAATTAAATAGAGAAAAATGACAGACATATTAGATTGGTGAATTTAATATGGTAAGCGTTCTTTCCACGACCTTATAAAGTATTAATTTGGTACTTGTCAATTCTTTTATTCTGTTATTTCAATATTTATTTTATGTGTTTTGCTTAAATTTGTAATATACAAACACAGAAACAGCGTTCAAAAATTGAAACACTCTAGATGCAAGGTAAAATTTTTATTTTCATTGTTTGTAGGGTCTATGAACAAATCCTTTTCCATGTCTGTGGGGTTTGATTGATGGGCCACAATAACAGACACGCCCTCCGCTGTCTCTTGACATAGTCTCACCGTGTTCAACTGTCAATTACTGCTGGTTTACATTACCTCTATCGGTGACATTATGGCACGCGTGGCCACAGGTCGATTGCTTTTTCTTTCCCCCCTCCTCTCTTTAATGTTCTTGTCCTACCTTATAATAGATTGAGACATTTTAGGGGAAAGGAAAGAGGAAACTGTTTTATTATAAAAACATTTGTTTGTGCTGTCTATCGAATTGTTTTAATAAATATTATAAATTTACATTACTTGATAAATGAGACTGAAATGATATACTTGCTGGATTTTTGTTGATATGTTTTATTTATATCAGATAAGTTGTTATTTAATGCAGATATTTGTTCCTTAACTCATAACGATCACATATTAAAGATTAACACATGTTCACCATTGAATTTAAAGCAGACGAGAAACTAATTGTATTTGTTGTTCTATTTGTTAAACTCTTGGGTAAAATTTCAAATTTTATAATTGGGTTAAAATAAGCTCAAATGTTATAAAAAATAAATTTCTTCAAAAGATTTAAAAAAATAAATCTTATTTTATGCATGTATTTTTAAATAAATCATTTTGTCTACCTTTGTGCATTATTGTTGCTGACATTTATTTCTATTTTTAAGAGAAAGTTTCTGAAAAGATCATAAGTTGGCAACAATAAAGCGTTTGGTTTTTAGCTGGAAACACATGATTGCTTTTATCGTGTGACTATGACGTCACATGAAATTTTGAACTGATTGGGTAAAAACACGTGGTTATCATTATCAGGTGACTATGACGTCACATGAGTTGAGCTAATTGATTGCTTATAGAGGACCAGATTTGTTTCTTTCTTTCCTTCCTAATTAACCAACGGTCCCCCCCCCCCAAAGCTGTTATTGTTTCCTTTAAAAAAAAAAGATTATTGTACCAAATTTATGTAATCTTTAAATTTATTACTTTTAGAAAATCAAAATCTCAAGAGATAAAAAAAAATCTCTATCTTACTTAAAAAAAACCCTGTAATTTCTAATGTAAGAAACTTTAGTAATTACGTATTATCGCAACACAATTTCTAACTATTAGCAGCCTCGATTTCTTGTGTGTCGTACGCGCTGAATTGGCAACCAGGTGCTTCGTTTCATATAATGTCGCCAAAAGATTGGGATAATACGTAAATACCGAAATTTTTTCCAAAAGAGGCGACTTTAATATTAAATAAAATATTTAAATTAAAAATGATTACACTCAGTTAAAATGAAAGTAAGAAAATTTAAAGATAAAATTGAATGATTATCAACTCCTTTAAAGACTCTTGAATTGAAAATTTTTCAATTTCTTTGAAAAAAAACATATGTTAAAAGCTTCATGTCTGAGAATTTGGATACCAAACTTTTATCGATACTGTAAAAACTTCCGAAGTTATTGAGAAATAACTAGTGAAACTTAAACAAAAACCTATCTCTTTCTTATCTTTAATTTCATTTTTCTAAAAACAAATTTTAGCTTGCGAGCAGGATTTTTAAGAAACTATTTATGATATCAATTTGAAATTTCATACACGTGTTCAAAATAAGGCTCTTCATAGCTTATACGACAATTTAAAAAAATTTAATGACATTTTTTTAAATTTAAATTCGAATTTATTTTTTTCTGAAAAATTTAAATTTTTTGTTATAATTGTATTCAAAAAAATTTTTTTTCTCTAAATTTCATAAAAGTTAGAATAATTTCGAAATTAAACGTTTTTATACCAAGTAAAATTAATTTTGATCAATGTTGTACTTTAGAATCATGCGCGGCGTAAAATACTGATTTTCATATTTTTGAAAAATTGTCCAATTTATATTTCTTTATAACTTTTTTAATTTTTTCTCAAATTCATTAAAAATTTGAGAAATAATGTAAATAGATATGATTATCGTGTGGTTAAAATTTTCAAATGATTGTTTTTGTTTTATTGCTAAGTTACATTGGTTTGAAGAAGGATGTTTTTTTCGAGTGCACAGATATATGTTAAGGGTGTTGAGACGTCTTAAAATGATGCTTTCTAAAAAATACATTTTTTTTTTTAAATTTCGGAAAGACAGTAGAGTTTTTTCCCCCTTCATTATACGAATTTCTCTCATTTATATATAATACGATCCACACTTTAACAGGAATAATTTTTTGATTTGGAATTATTAATGGTTATCTATTTAACCTTACGAAAACTGCGTGCGGCATTAACAACAGGAAACAATGCATTTATAATGAGAAGTTTTATATACAGACTAGGAATCTGTATTAAAATTGTACAAAAAAAATTAAATACATGAATCTGTCTGAGGGTTTCATTCAATGGATTCAAACAAATCTTTCAACAGGAAATTGGGGCCATTGGTGGTCATATTCGAGTCCAGGTACGGCCGCAGTAGCCCAGTGGTCAAGGTCACGGACTGGCGTGTTTTGAGTTCAAATCTAACACCACTGAAGGCCCGTCGTATAGAGAGAGCAGAGGTTCCTAAACTTTTTTGTCTCGTAGACCCTTGCCATGTTTTTTGGTTTTGGGTAGACCCCTGCTTAATTAATATTGAATTTTCGCAAGTTTATCAACTTGTGTATCTTTTTGACAAATGGTACTACTACTACTAATTTAAAAGAATTAAATTTTTAACCGTAATGTAGTATAATGTTTAAAACTCAAAAATCACTGGTTAATTAATTAAATTAAAAGTTAATTAATATATAAAATAACTATTACATAAAATAACTAAACAACAAACAAAAGATTTTAATGGAAGGGATGAATCTGGTGCTACACACAAGAAAAAATTTTCAACTTTTGGTATCAATCTTGTCAGGTCTAATCTTAAATTTTCTCTTTTAGTAGTGTCCAGTTTTTTTTTATGTTCCTTTCTTTCTTTTGTAGATTGACAACCACGCTAAAATTCCTTCTCACTAAGAAAAGCAATTAAAAACTTTCTCTCGATATTCCATTATTCGGAAGAAATAACAGGTTTGTCTTTTTAAAGACAAAATTGCTGACGTCCGTTTCTAAGCTTCACTTTAAAATCTTTGTTAGAGCTTATTCTAATCAGTTCCTATTGTAATGTGACATTTTTTTCTTCAAATGTGACCGTATGAATTAATTTATTGTGCTGTGGTAATTACTATAGTCAACGCATTCTCAAATCTAGTTTCAAAATCTGAATAAAAGGCATTTAAATGCTGAACGCAGGTTAAAAGGTCCTGACAGATTGTTTGTGACAAATTGAGAAAATTTCGGACCTTCAGTATTATACTTCTTTAGCTTAATTCTGGAAAGAAACGCTGAAATGGTTCTTGTTTTAATAAAATTTATACAGTCATCTTGTAAGAGTGCTAACTAACCTCATTAAATTTAATAAATGAACCAGTTAAATAGGTAAAATTTTGTTTCCACTTGATTAAATTTTCTTTTAAAATTATTAAAAGAAAGATTATTTAAGATTCAGT